>JAOBRG010344136.1:0-14162 GCA_027574985.1 Umimayanthus nakama | reverse complement strand
CCCCCCCCCCCCCCCCCTTTCTGCTTGCTACTTGCTACGCAGGCTACACGTATTTATGTTCCAAAAGTCTTAATGCTTCATAAAAACCCTTCTTTCAGAGTTTGTACAATTTATTTCCAGTAATTTCACAATCCCATAGGGTTTAGATGCATCACGTGCCCCACTCTTAAATAAATCCAACTCCGCATCCCACCTCTTCTCTTTAAAGTTCTGGTCAAATTAGCACATTGACAAGATGTGTACTATCAGTTTGTGATGATACATGTAGTCAAATAAGGATGAGATTCGACAATCTTAGTGTTAAACAAAAGAGTGAAATTCTTATCGACTCTCATTAAAACTAAATTGGAACTGTTTAATTAAGCTACTTGTTATGATGACATCATTAGTTATGACATCACCTAGTAACTAGCCTCAATAGATGTGTTAACGAGCAAACTGTTGTACCAATACTTTTGACAAATGTTCGAGCAGCAACAATTCAAAGCCAAAAAAATCCAGGGGGGTCAATTTTGGCCCCCTCAAGGCTTCCATGGTCAAACAATAATTATGCAACTTTCTTTAACTTTGCTCTAGAGATATTTGTTTTTGGCAAGTAAACAAATACTGTAGAGATTCAATTTTTAACTTAACACCAGGTTAATGCTTACATGTAGGACCAGTGAGCCAATAAAAGCAAATCTAATAGTTTTATAAAGTGAAAAAACTTGAAACTACTTTGAACAGTACTAATTCACCTCAACAATTACTGATGCTTGCTTTTCTCCTGATGAGGCACATCTCCACTTTCTATAAGTTTCTGGTTTTAGTAAGTTTTCTGCTGGGTGGGCCTTGTGCAGAGAAAACAATATTCAGCAATCAGACAGAACAATATGTAGAACATTTAAAATCAACATTAATCAGTTAAAAAAATACTGGCAAAATGCTGTCACAATCTGTTGCTGCAAATGTTTACTGTTGCACTACTGTTACTAATTAAACAGTATAAATCACAACTTTTATAATCACCACCATCTCCACCGATCACCAATCTCACAAACTGTTATAATAACAGTGCATGCATTATAATTGTTTATTATCTGGCTTCAGAATACCCAGCCACTCGAGATATTTTATTACTGCACATTCCTCATTCTAAAGAAACATGTGCGCAGTAAATTTGAGAACAATGGTGGCTGGGTGTTCTGAAGTTGCTCCAGCAAAGGTACTACACGCCTCCTGTCTAGCTAGAAGCTCTTGTATAGATGTATACCATCATCAGACATCATCACTATCATATCATCATGATCATCAGTGCCATCACCATCACCACTACCGTTAACCACTTCCATTATCCTGTCAGCAATAATAGTTAACTTTAATCTCGCTCCACTGCAAGAACTGAACTAAATTAATCTTTGGTATAATTATTTGCAATTTGATGCACGGCGGGGCCGACGGTGTTTCGAAAGTTAAGCCGGTGTCACGAGCAGAAACTGAGAAAGCGTGCATGCACGCGACTCGAGGACACGATTCCATTATGTGTTTCTGCACACATTAACCTATTAGTATTATTAAAGCCTTACATTATCCTCGCTGCTGAACGACACAACGTGTTTGAGCTTCATCAGAGGCATTATTGAGGTTACTTTTTGTCACACAATTAAATTAAAGTTAAAGGTTTTTTGCATCGCTGCAACTTTCGTCTCCGGACTTGGGATTTTGCTCACAGAGACTGGGCTCCAGAGCCCAGGTCTCCTTCCCGCCAGATTTGCTCTCGCTCTCAAACACGTGAAGAGTTCTCCGAATCACACCGTCCTGTCAGATAATTTTCGCTTCAATTTCTCTGTCCATTTTTACACTTTTGCGTGAAGTTACAAGGTCACAATGGCTGGAATTATGAAATTTTACATAGGTTAGTGCAATATTTATTTGAAACCTTGATAAATATTTGGTTACTTACTCAAACGCGGGTTTTTGAGCACGAACACTAGTTAGTTGGGGTTCACATTTATTTTGCGATTGGGTTCACTTCACCAGGTGCTTTTGCTTGACTATAGTTAGGCTTAAGTCTTGTAGTTTGGTTTTCAGATACTCAGTGGCTCGTAAACCCCTTGTCAGTGTCTACTTTAGTTTGTCCGCAAACCTCAATTGACTTTAAGCTCCGCAATATTATTAATGGTTGCTAAGAGTTCTTCGTTCAGTGACAGTGAGTGTCTTCAATGCATCCGCTCATTGCATCTTAATGTTCGTGCCTGGTTGGAGTTTGCAGGAGGCTTACGGCTCATATATCTATGCATTTCGTGTTTGGTTTTTATTGGACCGCCAAACGTAATAACAGTGCACAGTTTAACAGGATCAGGTGCAAGCTGTGGTATAAGAGTGTATTGCCTCTTTGTCAGACAACCATGGACCAATTTGAATAATTTTACACTTTGACAGCTATCTCATAGTATTCTTACAATGAGGAGCTGTTTATAGTCTTTGGGGTGGTCCAGGCGATGTCCCTAAATTCAAGAGGTTAATACTTGTATATCTTCCTTCCCAAAAAAATCCTTTTATTCTCAGAAAATTTCCAAAGGCATTTATTTATGAGCAAACTTTCAGCACGGCTTTTAAGCACTCTGAAATGATTTGAGCTAACAGTCCAAGGTTCTTGTGTGACTTTTATACCATGTAAATACTCGTTAATGACTCAAAAACCAAACACAAAAAAACATAGTTCATAAATCATACTTCAGAGACCCAAAAATGCCCTTCAGACAAAATGTTCAGACCCCTCATGAAATCATTTGGACCCGCTCTCATGAGAATATTAAAGTTGGCCTCCTTGGAGTGTGGTTGTAGTAATGAAATGCTTACATGTAAAGGGGGTAACTCAGCATTGGCAGTGGGAAGTGTGACACAAGAATGGAGCTTTCTTGTCAATAGCAGGGCATAGGTTATAAATATACAGTGTCATTCTCATCAGGTAACTTGTCACCAGAAGTTGCAAAGGAAGACCTAACCAAACACTTTGGGCTAGACACATCTCCATACCTTCGATCGTCATGCTGGGTGGAGCTTCCTGCTCTAAAGCCAGGGAAAACAGAACGTTTTGGGTTCATCAATGTTCCTGAACACCTGGCTGGAAAAATATTGGAGAGAAATGGCACTTTAATGTACGAGAAGAAAATCAAGGTGGAACCCGCAAGGAACCAGGTTGATGAATGAATCACAGATATACAGTGGAGGTTTTTGTTTATACAAAGCTTCCCCAGACCTTTAACCCCTCTTGTTTTTTTAAATCTAGCTCAGACTCACATGTATTTCTTTTTCTTAATTTTAGCCCAAAGGTTTTGCTTTCTGTGACCAACAGTCCTCTCTCCTATTAAATTTCATGTAACCCCTTTGCAGAACAAAATAACATTTGTTACAAATGACCCATTTATTGTAGTTGAAACTCGATATAATGGCACAGACTCTCTTAAGCAGTCACCCTCCACGTGTATTTAACAGCTACATGTACTTCTCAAAGCCATCTGCTGTAAATTGACCCTCAGTCTAAAAAGCGAATAATCCATTCTACAGTTGTTTTTGAGTAAGTTTCTTCTGATTGAGTTTTCAGTGATGAGTACTTTCAGTTCTGTTCATTTTGTTTCAGTTTTGTTGCGTTTTACTGACTGGTTGGTGATTCTCAAAAAAAAACCTTGTCTTATTCGAGGGTATCAAAACTAACAAACCAATACTTGACCACCATGCCCAAGGCTCCTTTTGTTGAACCTCTATTAAGAGGCTACTCTCTATTAAGCGGCCAAAATTGCATCACACTGTTTGTCAGTTTGAACTATTTAACATATATTCTATGAGACTCCACTGAGTATTAGCTGATAAATAACAGATGAGCAAGGAGCGCAAATCTGTTATAACCAGCTAATATTCAAAAGGTCAAGTAGAACAATTGTTTTATTAAATACAGTTTTGTTAAACACAACAACAAATTAATTTTCACCAGCAAAAATTTATTTGAAAATAAATTGTGTCTGAAGATACGGTGGCCCACAAGTGCAATACAAAAATAAAAATTTTTCAGTACAAAAATATTTATTTCAGTACAAAAATATTTGTTTCAGTACAAAAATGTTTATTTCAGTACAAAAATATTTATTTCAGTACAAAAAATTTAGGGAGCAGATCCAGTTCAGGGACACACTTTTAAAAATTTACATAGCCCGCTGGAGAGCAAGTTGGGGATTTGAAAGACATTTAAATATCGTAACTTGATTCACAACGTTCGTAAAACGACTTCTAAACAACAATGAAAAGTCCCGAGGAGAGCCGCAATTCCAAACTTATTTGTTTATTCAGAATGGAACGTTCATACAAAACTTGGGGGGCACTCGACATATGTTTGGGTAGGGCGATGCTGCCCGGACTTTGAAACCCTGACCCTGTTTATGATAAAAGTTTGTGAAAATATTGAAAAAAATATACCCTGTTTATAATTTTCAGAACAAGTTCCACTCATTTGTTTGTCAAAAAGCATGATTTAAGACCATGTTTATAAAAAAAATTCGAAAATCTTTGAATTTAAGCCCCATTACTGTGAGCGGACGGTCGAAAAACCATACCCTGAAGGGGGGCACGTCCCCATATAGCTTATGTATAAGAGTTCCCACCCCCTCCGGAATACAAGAAAGATGCAACGAAGACTAAAAAGTATCCTCCAAAATAAAGGGAATAGTAAAACTAAAAGATTATGACAATCGCGCTTGACAGCACTTGCCTAACCTTTGGTTACCCCTAGTTATAGTTATATATACATGTAGTTAGATGAGCCTCATGTTTTCCCAGGGTCCATCTGGCATACCTTCATACTACTCTTACTTAATGCATTCCCGGATGCCTGCAACGATGCCCGTCTACCCCAGAAGAAACTTCAGTTACAGCCCACGAGGGCCAGGCACGTTTACAACGAGAACCCCAATCTCCTATGAACAAGTGTCACTGCCACCTGAGAAAATGCTGATACTTGTTGACATTGGGGTTAACCTCTGCAACAGAGTGTAAGATGTTGGTTTATTTTGAAAATACAAATCTTCTTTACAGATACATTGTCGAATTTCCATACAAACTCTCTATTTTGAACCTCTCTGCCTACCCGCCAAGATGGCGCCTGGAACTGTGACAAGGGCCCGGTTGTACGAAGAGTACAATTGACGCATTCTTGATTTTGATTGGACAATGCGCCAATTTTATCCACTGGATAAGGATTTATCCGCTGGATAGCATTATCCACTCTTTGTACAACTGGGCCAAGGCCTATAGTCAGAACTCTCTCATTTTCTCTTCTTCTATTTGGCAGCAAAACAAATTAAAAAAGGACTTCTTTACCAACTGAAGTGAGAAAACTGAGCAGCTCTGATGTATAAGCAGGACTAGTCTTTCATGGAACAGTTCCAATGATTTGTATGCCCAGTTTAACTGTCAGACCGACCAAAATGAAGGTGCTCTTAGATGTGCATGTAGTTAACATGAGTGCCATTGTCAGTCATGCGGTAAATTTATACATTGAATAAGAAACTTTCCTAAAAAATTAGCTTTGATTTCAACAGCTTTTCACTCGACCTGGATTATGTAATAACAAGGGCTCAGCGAAGTGGAGTGCATAAAATGATTCTGACTGGGAACACATTGGGAATGAGCCGCTCTTCAGTTAACTTATGCAAAACTAGGCCCAATGTGTTGTACGCTGCAGTGGGGATCCACCCGCACTTCGTGGACAAGCAGTGGAATGACAAAACTTATGAAGCACTTCAGAAACTTGCTGAGATGAAGGAAGTTGTGGCCATAGGAGAAGTGGGCCTGGATTTTCATCGCAATTATTCTTCGCAAGAAAAGCAGATTGCTGCTTTTGAAAAACAGGTAATGTACTTGGGCACCTAAAACACTATCTTTATGCCACAGAATAATGAGCAGTGGCTTGATGTTACTAAATTGTTGAAATTGCTCATAATCCTAACCTTTGTACGCAGTAAGTGTGTTCATCATAGCTAAACTTATAATATACCACATGTAAATAGGTCTTTGCACTGTTTCAGCTTGATAGTTATGGGCTTGAGGTAATATCATGAAATTTTTTTGTTATATAAACCTTAAGTTTGTTGTTTAAATACTTGTACATTGATCAGAGCAAGCTGCCATAGCATAGTGGAGAAAAAATGTTAACATCAAAACTAAAACATTGGTTAATCCAGCTTTAATTGACAGGGCACTCTCAAGGAAACCTCAGAATATTGAGTTTTTACCTCAAATCTTCATAGACAATGTACAGGATCACCAAAAACGGCAGGGTGCTGGAGGAAAACAACAGGGCGCACAAAAAACGACAGGGTGCTGCACCCTGTTGTTTTGGGCCTAGATAGAACACTGTGATAGCAAAACATAGAGTTAATAATAACAATAGTATTAATAAAAAATAAAGAATAACAAAATAAAAAATATTATAAAAGCTAAAACACGTTTTAGTATTTTTTTTATTCTTGGTGTTTCTTTTGTATTTCCAGATTGAGCTTGCGTGCAAGGCACAAAAAGCATTATTGGTTCATGAGAGAAATTCCAGCAAGAAGATTCTGGAGGTCATGTCTCGTTACACTGTCCAGCTACCTCCTGTCGTAATCCACTGCTTCACTGGTTCCGCAGCAGAGATGAGTACCTTTATTGCCATGGGCTTCTACATTGGCATCACTGGCTTCGTTTGTAAAGGTACAGAAACACACTTTACTGTTGGAGAAGCATCTGGCAGTGATCATCATTATCATATCTATGTCAGTGTCATTTCATCAACAACAATTGTCATCACCATTGTCCATTCACCATCATCATACCATCATCACCTTTGTCCATTCCATCATCATTGCTCATTTCATTTCACCATTATCATAATCATTGCCCAATTTATCGTCATCAATGTCCATTCCATCATCATCATCATCTTTGCCAATTCCATCATCATCTTTGCCCATTCCATCATCATTGCCCATTTCATCGTCATCGATGTCTATTCCATCATCATCATCATCATCTTTGCCCATTCCATCATCATTGCTCATTTCATCATCATCGATGTCTATTCCATCATCATCATTGCCCATTTCATCGTCATTGATGTCCGTTCCATCATCATCATCAACTTTGCCCATTCCATCATCATTGCCCATTTCATCGTCATCAATGTCTATTCCATCATCATCATCATCTTTGCCCATTCCATCATCATTGCTCATTTCATCGTCATCGATGTCTATTCCATCATCATCATTGCCCATTTCATCATCATTGATGTCCGTTCCATCATCATCATCATCATCTTTGTCCATTCCATCATCATTGCCCATTTCATCGTCATCGATGTCTATTCCGTCATCATCATTGCCCATTTCATCATCAATGTCCATTCCATCATCATCATCTTCATCATCTTTGCCCATTCCATCATCATTGCCCATTTCATTGTCATCGATGTCCATTCCATCATCATCATCGTCATCTTTGCCCATTCCATCATCATCATCGTTCATTTCATCATCATCCTTATTGCTGTTGTCTATGTCATAATCATCACTGCCCATTTTATCAGCAATGTCCATTTCCGCATCATCATCATTGCTTATTCTATTATCATCATCATGATTATCACCATTGTCCATTTCATCATCATCATTGTCAATTTCATTGTCCATTTCAACATCATTGTCTATTTTATTGACATCATTATCGTTGTCCATATCATCATCACCATTCATGCCATTTTCTCCTCAGTAGAAAGTTGGGCAGCCCACTCTGCGTGTCCAGCAATTGTTGCCTTTTTTATGTTTTAAGCCTCTCTTCACCGACTTTCTCACAGTTGTACTGTGTTAGGTTTTACATGCACAACCTTTTTTATATAATGCTGCTTCAGGAACCCATGTAAGAAAAATGTCAAGGTTGGCTTTGTTATTCACGAGGCAGTACCTAGAAAATATAAGTTTTCTTCAAGGCCCCGTCCACGCTACATGTATTCCTGGATAAATTTGAAAACGCAACTTTATTGTTACAGTTAGGCCTTCCGTCTACACTAATACGCTTGCATCCACATTAAAAAATCCACGAAAACGGAACTTTTTAAAAACACTTTCGACAGTGAAACAATTTGAAAACGATACTTTTTTGTATTAGCGTGGATGGAGAACTTTTTGTATCCGTAACTTTTCGAATATACTGATGCCATTTTGTCATGTGATTTTTCTTCCTAAGTGCTTCAACATGGCGAAGAATACACATTTTCTGTGTTGACAATAGTCAACTTCTTCAATCGCCCACTCCGAGCTAAATGTTGCTTTTTTGTGCAAGCGATCAATAAATAACATTATTACTAATGGCAAGGGATAAAGATTCTATAAGAGCAAACTGACCAACCTATCGGCTTTGCAAGAAGAGACACTTCTGGATTCTAATGGCAGCACGTGTGCGTGGTAGAACAACTTCGTTAACAAAGCTGTTGGCCCTGAAGAATTGTAGGAAGACTTTGGAATGACAAGAAAGATCCTCCTAAAGCTATAACGGCTGAATATTGAAAGTAAACTTAACAACCGCCTAAAAACGCTATAGTGTGGCCGGGACGTAGAACAATTTGTCCGTTTTCGAGTGAGGACACAAAACATTCGTTCCGTTTTCAATCTCAAAGTTCCTGTTTTAAACTTTTCCAGCATACATGTAGAATGGACGAGGCCTAAGTCACAAAAATTTCTTATAAACTTAGGATATAGTATCAGAGCATGGGTTCTGTCTTCAAAGTTGTAAGTTTCTGGGCTTGAAAATGAAGTTGTTAAATGTTATGTCTAATTTCCTGTGGATAAGGTGTGTGTGTTGCCTTCAAATTTGTAAGATAATTTCCATTTTTGAACCAAATAACATTTTTCTCTCTCGTGTAATCTGATATAGTATTATGATTTGGGGCTAAAAATTCTGTTACAGCAGTCTTGAAGTGAAAGTACACTTCCTGGAGAAAAAAAGTTGTAATTTGCGTCGGACTACAGACGCGAGTGCTTCGTTTGGAGTTTCTGACAGTTTTAGACTTTATTGGAACATACATTATTAAATCAATAATTAGATAATTATTAAAAGCTCCAATAACAGCATTATGTTGTCCATTTTCTTCAAACAGAGGTTGGCAAGGAGCTTCGAGAAGCCTTGAGGGATGGAGTTCTCCCACTTGATCGGCTTTTGCTCGAGACAGACGCTCCATATATGGTGCCAAATGCTCCCCATGCCGACTTGGACAGTATCAGCAAGAATCTCCTTGCCAAGTGCAAGATGGGTCGCAATGAACCTTGCACACTGTCAGTTATTGCACATACGGTAGCTAAGTGCTTCGGCATCGAAGCAGAGGAAGTTGCAAGAGTTTCGACAGAAAATGCCAGACGAGTCTTCGGGCTTAAGCCAGTTGTGTAGACGTACCAGCTAGAATCATCATCATTTCAGAGTTTTTACTCTTGCATAATGTTAAGAGTTCTGTAATGAAGCCACTGAGTTTGGCCACTTGTAAAAATTACCCCAATATTCCACTCATACTTCCTCTAACATTGTCTCTCCTCGCTTTACTCGCACACCTATACTGTACACACTTCCAAACCTCGTTATGTCTGCACAATGGGTGCAATCTTTCTCTGTTGCTGCAGACTGAAATTTGTTGAAGATACGTTGTGGTTCAGTGCAGCACCTTTCACTCCTGCAGTGTTCAGGGCCAGGTTTTTCAAAGCCCGAGTAGTGCTAATCCTCTATTATTTCTTAACAAAACCTACATGTATAGAATTAATCTGGGATAAGCATCAATCGAGCTTTAAACAACTGGGCCCGGAGGTTCATTCGATAATCTTTTGACATTTCCAAAGATTTAATTGAAAGGGGACGTTTTTTGTTTGGCCATACTGCTCTTTTTGCTCTTGGTTGAGTTGGAAAATCGTTTATTAACTAGAAAAATAGTTTGAGTAGTAATTTATATTTAAGAATTATATTATATTAATTACTTATTTTGCTAGTTTTCCTTGTATGGTTCTTGTTTTGGGGTAAAACCCCTTGAATTTTTGCGTGGCATTCAATTTTCATTACTTTGTTGAAACTGACAGACAAACTTGTGAGTCGGGATAGTGCAGCAAGTTTGGATCTTGAGTAACATGTATATTGAAGGCAAGGGTGTTGCAGATTATGATAAAATTATTATATATTCAATGATTACATATATTTTGAAGAAAAAAGTTACAGTTATAGTTATATATACTTGAGAGCAGTTGTATTAGAGAGGAACACTTGCCTGGAGAAACAGCGCACTGTGTTATTTGCTTCTATTTTTCCATTGCCTGAACATAGTGACAGACGATATTTCCGTATATGAAGGCAAGCAATATTCGTAGAGTTCTGTTACTTCATAGTAGCAGAGAGGACTTCGTGTGGACACGTTCGTAAATTATAATGACGAGAAAAATTGTTTGTTCTTCAGTAGCGAGAGTTCACTTAACTTGCAATAAGTAAATGTGCAAACATGCTGTCGTGTGATAGTTGATTGTGTGAAACGTGGTTCAGGGCCAAGTTTAAAATGTTTGGGTGATTTTTTTGGGAGTTCTGTCATCAAAACACAACTGATATAGTCGTATTGAGTTTTTGTTAGAGCTTGAGCTCGGTCGCAGAGAAAAAATTTCAAGCGAGGAAAATTTGTTTTATTTTTCGCGCTGCGATCTGTTCTTCGTTACTGCTTTACTGAGCAGAACTAGGATCGAAATTGGTAACATTTTTTTTGTAGCACTCAGTTGAATAGAGTGTAGAAAAATGCCCAAACTTAAGTATTCAAAATCTTTAGTTGCCAAAAGTTACATACAGTATTTCACTTTTAATTTTAGCGCCAATTGTGACAAGGTGTTGTAAATAGAAAACTGTGCGGGGTTTACGTCAATCAGGGTTCGTAAGGGCCCTGGAAAATATTCGAAGCCCTGGAAACCTGGAAAATAATCGAGTAGAAGCCACTGCTTAGTATTGAAATGATACACTTGGAGCACATTGTTGCTTTAACAGTGATTACATTAACTGTTTTAACATTTAAAATGTTGTTTTAAACAAGTCATTGTGAACAATATTTTCATTCTGAGCTTCAAGAGCCCTGGAAAAATCCAGATAAAACGATAAACCAGCCCTGGAAAACCCTGGATTTTTGACTTTCTGAAGATGTACGAACCAGGGTTGTTATAAACTGCGATAAGTTTATTGCAAGTTGCGACAGGTATTACAAATTGTGACGTTATGACATGTTGCAACGGTAGCGATGAGTCCTGGGGTTTTATTAGAATGTACCTGATAGTGTGTGGGAAGAGTAGGTTCAATGCGGTTTACACATAGAAAAGAAGATGCACAAGTGCACAGAAGACTTGTTTATTGTGCTAAGTGGCGCTTCTTATACGGTAAGATTTTCAGCTTAACTTTTTATTTATAACATGTCAAATTCTAACTGACCTAAAAACAGTCGAATTTCCTTAAGAATGTATTTCTAGCTCTAGATTTTCCCGAAAGAAGAGCTGAATGCAAGAAATGCCTGAAAATTGTAAAACGCGAAACGCTTCACACTCAGGCAAACTAATTAGTAATGCAGCTACTAAGTGTTACAAAGCAAGTACGCGAAAGTTTGATCCTTATCGAACTGAGTTCAGTAACGCTGCCGTGTTTACAGTTTTTCCGATGACTTTCCGAGGTTTGCTTTCTGGTTACCAAACCCCTCGTAGTAGTATGGCACAACGGCCGGCAAGTGGCTAGGAAGAGGTGAAGGCCTGGGACTGACACTGACGTTGGGAGGTGACAGTTGCCAGTAAAGGTTGTCAAGTGCTTCGTAAGAATACTCCACTGGCGCATGTGCAACTTCGCCATGCACGAGAAACGAGGAAGGAGTTACCGTTTGTGCTGAGCCAATTCGCTGAGCCGCCTGAAATTTGAATGAATACCGTATCAATACTGAGCTTATCTAAAAAAAAGTTCACGTACAGCTAACAGTTTTTTTCTCTCTATTAATATGCTTCTTTTTCCGGTAGTTTTGATACTTGTTTTTACTAAATGTTTTAAGTTGTAAACTAACAACCACAGCCCTTTCTCTTTTCAGGCAATCTCTTATAAGACCTACATTTACAAATAACCAAATTGCGTTAAGACCCCTTTCTCTCCAAAAGCTAAAGTTTTTTAGAGTTTAAAGTGCATAAAACAGCGTTTATGGGTAGTGACTTATACTACGTTCATACCTAGCACTAAACATGATTATATTAAACTCGTTCTTGCTTTTGTAATGTGTTTATTTGTTTTTTCGGGTGCTGAAATGAGCATTTCAACTCCCTTACGATAAATTAAAATGTTTGTACAGGTTTTAAGCCAGTTTGAGTACTGCAACGGTCAAGTTACTTTCAAACTACGATTAAATAAACCTGTTTAACGAGAAGTGTGAATGTGGCTTTAGACTCGTGAAGTTTGTGGTCGACGAGTATCTGCTAGAAGCGGCTCTCTGATTGGCTCATCAAACAAAAACGATCATAACTGCTAACACCTTAAAACAATACACAACGAAACAAAAGCAAAAGAGCTGATTTGTAGAACGATCACAGTAAGAGAAATATAGAGCTACGTCCTAACCGGAGGGGTTGTATGGTTGTACCCAGTTCTCAGTAATCAATTAGTTTTTTTGCCGGTTCTCAGTAATGAGTTAGATTCTTTTTATACCCATTATAAGTAATCAGCTAATTTTTGGTAAACAAAAAAGATTTTAAGCGATTCTCAATAAACATGTAGCCCAAAATAAAGAAGACGATGATGCACTTGAAGAGCGTACTAGAGTCAGTGTGAACCGGCCTAATACTCACCGTTTGTCGAATAGCGCGAGGGCCGCCCTGGTAGCGCGGGCTCAACACACTGGGTTGCGACAGGTGGCTACAGAGCAGGCTATCGTGCGCCATGGTGGTGTAAGTAGCACTCACGGGTGTTACACCCGAGGAATTGAACGGGTAGACAAAGGGTACGCTAGATGGCGCCTGAAGCACGCGACCGGCCAGCGGTGTACCCACATAAGGATGAGTCGGATGAGCCTGAATTCGTTGCATTTTCGGGTGGAGGACTGGGGTAAGAATACCTTGTTTGTTCCTTGCGTGTTTGGTAGCTCGTGCTGTGGCGAGGCGTGGCTTCTTCCGGGAGGGTTTTGGCTTGTCGTCAAGTCCAATCGACCGCTTATTTCCTTTTGCCTGCTCTTCTGTCTCACCACCCGCTGGGAGCAGTTTTCTAAAGTCTGTAAATTTACACCAACGATCCGACAAATTAACGCTTTAGCGCAGTAAGCTATATTCTGAGAGCGACTTGACTATTCCATTGGTGGCTGAACAATACAGTTACAACAACTGACAGTTTTTAACAGCATGGTATTGTGTATGCCGTAAAAGCTCTGATAAGCCCCCGGGGGGGCTTATTAAGTTTCGGGCCATCTGGAGGGGGGTCTTATTAGAGAGGGGGGCTTAATAGAGAGGAGGGGTTTGTTTAAATTTCTTTGACAGACAAAGACATAATTACACTATGTCTATGGAGTTAAAGCTGCTACGCAGCTGTATCAACAGCTATCAACTACTGCGTTATACAACGAACACTATTAAAATGAAACATAAAATTTAAAAAAGCTATTTTTAAGACAGTATATCTTTATTAACCCTTACAATTTTTATGGTTGAGGCAGGAAGGGGAAGCGGCAGAGGGCTCATTATTTCATCGGAGGAACTTATCAAAAAATTAACCTGCAGAGGTGGGGGGGGGGGCTTATTAGATATGGGGGCTTAAAAGAGAGAGGGGGTTTGTTAGAGCTTTAACGGTATGTATGTTTTTTTTACGGAGTGTCAGTTTTAGGGTTAAGGATTCTCTTTTAACGTCCAATGGGGTCTTAGTTCGTTCTCAGTGTAGGGGCCCATAGTGGTCAATTCCTTCAGTGAGACATCCCACATAAGCATAATAGCCCCTAAGATTTTCTCTGTTGTTAAAGCGTTACCGCAAGCTAGGAGGCAAAAAAACGCTAAACAAAACAACCAACTCACGCACAACAGTAGTCAAAACACAATAAGAACGGAGTTCCGCGGACTTTGTGAGCCCCCCAACCCAACCCC
>JAOBRG010344135.1:0-29081 GCA_027574985.1 Umimayanthus nakama | reverse complement strand
GTTGAAACGTGATCTTGGCCCGAAGCCAAGGGTGAATATATCAGGTTTATTAGTAATAGTAATAGTAATAGTAATAGTAATAGTAATAGCAATAGCAATAGCAATAGTAATAGTAATAGTAATAGTAATAGTAATAGCAATAGTAACAGATATAGTAACAGTAATAGTAATAATAATAGTCAATAGTAATAGTGATAATAATAGTCAATAGTAATAGTGATAGTGATAGTAATTCAGTGTTACGGAAATAGTAATAGCAATAGTAACAGATATAGTAACAGTAATAGTAATAATAATAGTCAATAGTAGTAGTGATAATAATAGTCAATAGTAATAGTGATAGTAATTCAGTGTTACGGAAATAGTAATAGTAAAAGTAAGAGTCATAGTAATAGTAATAGTAATAGTAATAGTAACAGTAGTAATAATAGTAATAGTAATAGTAATAGTATCTTTAAAGAAACTAAGAAAAAGACAAAAGCCCCGAAACAATTATTCAGCGAGTTTGTGCGACAGCCTCTTCTACCCTCCAAAAGGCGGCCGCCTTGTTTCCTTTTTTTAGAGGAGGGGCTGGGGGCATTTGCGATCATCTTTTTCCAGTCGATTTTCCTCGTTGGATTATTAGACGGAAGCTTGCTTTAACTGATTTGGCATCTGCGGGATACGATCCTGTGATCTAGTTTAACACTTTCACACGGTGCACATTATATGCCTTGCAGTTTTTAACACTATTTTTCCACTTTGTTCTGACAAGGACATAATCTACATTTAATAGCAAGGCAGCCGTTTGGTTATTTGTGCGTCCAAAGTTTTACGGGACACTTGGTAATTGCAGCGAAAAGAAAAACTAATCGAGGAAGTAATGAGACGTCTACCATTTTCGTTGGAGTCTTTGTGGAATGTGAACTGAAACTTTTCGGGGTCCACTTTGGCTTTTAAATCGCCACCAAAGATGAAACAGTTATGAACTGGCACAATCAACACAACAGTGGCCAGATCATTGTAGAAGCGAGTCACCTCTTCAACGTTGCCTGGAGTGTTCGTGGGGCTGTAGAAGAATGTGACGCTAGCTTCAGAGTTACCTGCAAGTGTTAGTACCGTGTTACGTTCTTTCTGTTTCTTGATTAGGAAAAGTTATGTATCTATACAAAAACGGGCTTCTTCCAGAAAGCTACAATAACATGTTTTCTATAAATTGTGACATTCATATGTACAATACAAGAACAAAAAATTTCTTCCGGTTTCCCTATTTTAGGACAAATGTGAAGAAATTTTCAGCCGCCAGTTTTCAAGGCCCTAAATTTTTTAATTCCCTCAGCACTGAAATGAAAAATGCTACTAGTATATTTGCTTTCACTTCTAAACTCAAAGCCTTTCTTCTGGCATAACTAGTGTTTTGTCTGTTCATGTGTAATTTCGTTCGTCTCCGCTTTTTTGTTTTCTTTTTTCTTTCTTTTTTTCGCTTGAGCTTTGCTTTGCTGTTTTTTTTATTATCATAAACTAAGAATATCATTTAGTCCGCCTTGACGGTTTAGTATTATTAGTAATTTTGATGTATATTCATGAAGTTCTATCCTAAAAGCCTATGGCTTCTTCGAACTTCCTGGCCTAACGTGTAATTGTGTATAATATGTGTAAATATTTTCTTATTTTTGGCAAACAAATAAACTGAAACTGAAACAGCAACTGATGGAATGGCAGACCTACATGCTTTGAGTGCATGATAAAAAAATACAACACTGTTGAAGGCAGGGATTTGTTTGTACTTTTCAGCTGAAGCCACAACACTCGTGAGCGTATGTAATGCGCCTTTTCTGCACTAGAGTTTCAGCGTGATAGAGTCTTTATCCTTGCAAGTATTGTTCTGTTGGCCTTGGTGTTGAAGCTCGTACTTTTTTGCCTAGGAAGGTTAGAGTTCTGGCATTAAAGGTACTGACAATGAAAGAGTTTTCCGGGGACAGAATCTCTCCAGACTATCCGTGTCGACATCAGACTTTATTCTGCTATCGGGCTTTAGAACCAGTCCGTCATTGTATACAACGAGAACCGTTCTTGACGTTGGTGTCTGGGAGTCTGAGTTGGCAGGAACTATAACCCTGGTGTGTACATATTTTGTCATCATCTTGTCGATTGCCAGGGAACCAATCTGAGGGTGCAACTTCTACGTGATCACACAGCAAAAACCAGCTATAAACTGTGCTTTCATGTGCAATACAATAATTTGGTACTGGCGTATGGCGTTTTACAATGCTAAAATAAAAGTGCATCTCTACCAACACAGAACATCTGCCGAATTATTGTTTCAACTTAAAGACGTCGAGTTAGGTGTCTCAGTTCATGAAGGGTTTCCAAATTAGCAGAAATTAAACAGGTTTTCATTCCCACACTCTTTAGAAATTTGTATGAAAAGCTAATGATTTTAGAGAATACCCTTCAGGGAAAATTAGAAAGACTTTTTTAATGATATGTTAAGTGCACAAATAAATTTAACTATGGTGCTTTATTTTGATTCAAAATCTCTGTCGCTAGTTATATAGAAACTAAGAGCCTAGAATTACCAAAATTAATTTTTGTTTGAAGTAAATCTTGGTTCTTAAATCTCTTTTTAGTTGATTATTTTAAATAAACAAACAGAACACTGTTTGATGTGGATAAAAAGGCAGAAATACTTTGAATAAAACCTTTATTGTACTTTATTTGGGTACGGCTGACTTTAGAAACGCAAACACGAAAAATTGCGTGATGTTGCTGTTGTTACAAAGTAAAAAACCTTATGCGCTGTCATTAAATTGGAATACAAACAGTCCCTATACCAATTTGATGCGATCCCTCACTAGGCAAAAGAAGCAAGAACAGCCAGCTGTTGAATTAAGGTAAATTTACTGGCTTTATAGAACTCTATAAACACTTATGTTATTCTGTTTTAAAACTTTGGAAGGTCGGAAGGTCAAACGCTTGACCGGCGTACAGTAATCATGAACGACCACTTTTCATCAGTATACGTTTTTGCAAACTTTGAAAGTTGAAAACTTTTGTTTGTTGTATAGTTGATCTTGAGTAAATCCAGTGTGTTTTTAGAGCTTTATGATATGGCAAGTTTTAGCCCAGGCTGAGATTACAGTCACTTTAGGAAATGTTAATAAAAAAAGTTTTCCTTTACATGAAAGACGTTTTTGAATACAACCCGGGCAGAATCCATCCCGGGTTGGAATATTCAGTCCGCTGGGTAAGCACTTACCTACCAGGCTGAAGGGTTGAAATTTTTCATGTAACAGCAATGAATTTTCTGCCCGGGCAAAGGAAGCTACTAATTCTGCGTCCGGATTAAGTATTTTTTCCTGGTTGAAACTCGCTGTGTAATCAGGACCTTAATTTTTTTTTCTGCGGAAACCTTTTGACAACTGGTAAAGACAACTTTCTGATTTGTAATCGATTACAGCTGCAAAACGTTTTCTGCCCCCATGAAGTTTGCGACGTAGTTTAAGTCTCTCTTCGTTTTGTTCTAGTTAACATATAATTGTGAAAATTAAACTATTAAGGTGTACTTCAGTTCCATCAACACTGAACCACAACAAAAAACCAGTAAATATCCACATTTGGAAACGTTCTTAAATTTTTAAAACAGCTTAAAAACTAGAAAATGTTGGTGATGTTTGTTTTTCAATGAGCAGAGAAAAGAAGAAAAAACCCCAAAAAGCTTCAATTTGAGAGCTACTGAAATAAAGTTAGGTTTTATTTGCAACTTACAGTTTTTCTAGTTTAAAAATACTACTATTGAAACAGCGGAGACGCAAGCTAGACATCTATGGCAAAAACAAACAAAGTGTTTGAAATTCTTTATGTATTGCATACATAAACGAGCGGCAAGGTTTTAAGGTTCGTCGCCAGATCTTTCATTCATTTGTCGGAGTTTAAAGTTACTTACTTTTGGTTTATCTTCACCGATTTTAGTGGTTTCCGCCGTTTGCTAAACATATTTATTTGACTGATACAAGAGGAAATTTCCCCATTCTTTTTTTGAAGTGAAATTAAACGCAAAGATTTAAGATGATCGATATAAGGTTTTTTTTCGCTTATGATAACTTGTTTCTCTTTTCCTCATCGTCTTCTTGCTGACGATTTTTCGAAGCAGTTTTGGATGCAATTCATTCGCAATTTTTTTAAAAATAAATTACCCCAATTTCCAAGTGTCAAGAATCTTACTTTGGCCAGCAACAGACTTAGAAACCGTCGTGGCTTCTTTGATTTGTGAAAACTTAGCATATGTTTTGCAATAATATTGATGTGCATGAAGCTTTCTTTTTCTTGTGTAACTGTTCGGCGCGCAATGTAAAGTTTTTCCTGAAACAAACCCAATTGAAGACACTGACGGCGAGCACGTCCGATACAGCTATTTCAAAAAAGGTTGTCACTTGTCATAGTCAATAGTCCAATACTGGAACCGAAAGGGGTTGTGGGATTCAAGCAGCACAAATAATCGATTTTTGTAAGCATCGACTTTTCAAAAATAGAATGCAGGTCATCATATAATGTCACGGCCATACAGTTACAACCTTCACGGGTCGTTATCATTCCTTAAGACTGGACCCATAGTTCCTTTCGGTTCCAGTATCGACTATTGACTATGACAACCTTTTTTTTAAAAAAGCTGTATATGGAGAAAGGGTGGATTTGCTGTATATATTTTTAGTCTTAGAATACTCATTGACAATATATTCTTATTTAATTGAGCTTGAGCTTCGTTCTATGATCTGACTTCCACGCTAGAAAAATTTTATAAAGAAATAATGTATTCAGAGATGACTTGCAGTACCCACTGGCTACAATGCAACTAACTGCAGCGCGACTTATGCCCTTTTACACATGAGAGTACTCGACCCGGGAAGAGAGTCATCTCGGGATTAATTCAACTCGGCACTTAGTTTCTTGCTACTTTTTTTATGGCTTTGAGGTGCTCCAAACACTGGGATAAGTTGACAAGTCGAGAAAGAAATTCCATGTAAACAGGCTCCACTGGGATGAAAAACTAAGACACTGAAGGTGCGATTAGTAAGGGCTTAGTCTAGGGTGCGGTTAGTTCGTCTCGGTCGAAATAGCCTTCTTTCCCGAAGCAAATCCCCTTATGCAAACGAGGCGAATGTTAATTTAGTTCTATGAATAATCCTTTAAACTGAAATGAAATTGTAACTTTATCTTTAATTGGTTAATAACGACTGACGGGAGTGTTTTTTCATTCTCAGAGAAACAACGGCGCGGCACGGCGGTTAGCTACATAAATGATAAGAAAAGGCTGAATTACTAGGGTTACTTTTTACCAGAGTTAAAATTGCAAGCTGCAGGTTGCTCAAAAACTACTGATTATTGAAAGTTATATGCTTCAAGGGTAAAACATTGTTGTGAGATGTACCACATCGAACATTGTTGTTTTTAAACTAGTACATTATTCATTACCAGTGCGGAGTCTAACGTGTGCAGCCAGAATGTTCAACAAGCTTTAGCTTGTCCAGTGCATTTTTTACTCCTGAGCAAGTACTAACCCTTATCGAGCAACCCCTACCTTGTCTATGACCTCACATAAGACCATTTTGAACAAGGCCTTCAAGCTGCCCTGTTTTGCAAGATTCGGAATGGTCTTGTTAACACGCTGTTAGATGTATATCGCCAGACCCAATTAACCGTAAACAAGCTAAGCGCAAAAGCACTGTGTAGATATATCCTCCTTCTAATATTCTAGATTATATTATGAGTTTTGTTGCTCATTTTTCCTAGAACTGTAAAACAAAATACCTAATAACGTTAATCTTTGTATCTGGTTCGCAATCTTTCAAAACGGCTGCATTAACATATAATTGTTGTGTATGTTCCATACTCAAGAACCTGGCCTTTTTCACAAGCTTCAACCAGAGCGGCCAGGCCAGTTTTTATAGTAAATCAGCCAAAAGCGGAAATGAAAATGCTTTCCCTCCTACAACAAAATGGAAAAGAAATAAATTGAACAAGATTTGTGTTTAGAATCAAACTACAATATGCAAGTTAATCAGTGTGACGTCATTCCAATATTGTCAAAGACTGAACGCATGTTTCATTTTCATTGTGTCAAAGCTTAAAGCTATCGGTTGGAAAAATCCTCGGAAAAGGAAGGGGAGGGAATGTTATATTAGATTAACTTTTTAAAGCATGTCAATACTTAAAAATATGTAAGATTGTTACTACATTTCTGAAGTGAATTTTCTGTGCAAAGTCAAAGCGTAGGCTAGCTAAGGTTAGTTATACGAGGTTCCCGGGACAAGTGCAACGCACCCTTGCGCTCTATCCCCGGCCTCCGCAGATGTCGTATTGATTTCTTCTCTTTGAACAGGTGATAAAATGATCAAGTCAGCCGCCTTTGTTATCTTTGTCGTCATTATGATCGCAGTGCAGTCGAGATACTGCTCAGCAAAACCAGTGGAGGATGCAAAAGGTATGGGAAAATGATGCAAGTTGCTCGAGGCTATTATGTAGTTACCTAGCTCCATGTTTACCGGTCGAAAAACTCGTCGCAAGCAAATGTAACAAGTTTGCGATGAGTTGTTTAGGATTCAACCTTGTTCAATGTAAACTTGTTGTGACAGAAAGCTAGCTCCGCCGTTTGCACGGTTAGCGGCATTTTGGTTCCGCCATGCCTTTATCCGTCACGTGACATCAAGTCTCAATTGCAACTGTTTGCGACGAACGACAACTATATGGCTTGTTTGCATGTACTTTACTATATTGAATTGAATCAAAATTATTTTGTATCAAATGTATTGTATTGTGTTGTATGGTATGGTAATGTATTAAGTTGTATTGAATTTTATTGTATTGTATTGTATTGTACTGTACTGTATTGTGTTGTATTGTATTGAATTGTATTGTACTGTATTGTATTGTACTGTATTGTATTGTGTTGTATTGTATTGAATTGTATTGTATTGTATTGTACTGTATTGTATTGTATTGTGTTGTATTGTATTGAATTGTGTTGTGTTGTATTGTATTGTGTTGTATTGTATTTTACTGTATTGTAGTTAAATCTAGAGAAAATTATCTTGAAAAATTATTCCAACTCTTTGACTCTCTACGCAAAAGACCTGAAATCGATGACTTGTTTTTCATTTGTTAAGTTTGTTTGCACGTGAAAAGGAAATTAGACGAAGTTTTAAAAAATTATTGATAAAACATTTTGCCTGAATGTAAGATTTAATATTAATTGTATTAATATTACAAGAGTTCTACAGACTGATGTGCCTATGCAAACATATTTTATCACATAAAATTAGGTGTCACGAGCTCATCGGGAATGTTTCATTTCAGATTGTACAGACACTCCTGGTCAAGAGTTCCAATGCCAATGGGCAGCCAGAGATGGAATGTGCAGTTTCTTTAAGGGGGTATTCACCGAAGCTAACTGTAAGAAGTCATGCCCTGACTTTTGCTGAAAATAGTTTTTGCTCGAAGTTCCGTGGAGATTTAAAATCATAAAACAGAATGGTTTGCTTTTATTCGACATTTTTACGTTCCTGGTTATGTGAATAACGTCATAATCAGTGCTTATACGAAGTGATTTGAAAAGTGTTAGTTTTAACAAACTAATGAACGAAATAAACAAGGTGTGGGACATAAAATGGAACGTAATATGTCTAACGTGTAGTGTTATGTGGTAGAGGGGGAAGGGGCGGAGAGACTGCTAATATAAAAATTTTCAAACAAGAATTTGTTTTAGCTAAAATAGTGCCAAAAGTTAAACTTTGAGCGATTTAGTGCTATAAGAGAAAGAGATGGAACATAAAAAAGTACAAGGAGACCGGTTTGCCGCCGTGTTTCGAAACGTATACGCCATCACAGCAGGCTTAGCTAACAAGGGCAAAGAGAGTGCAAAGAGCCGTTAAAAATTGTTCAAAATATTTTCTTTTTCTCATTCACCCACCAACGTCATCGCAGAACAGGTATTGAAGCTTGTCGTTTATTTGAAACAAATTGAAATTACTACCTGAATACTGATAAATAATTGCGTGTGTTGCGACTGTTAAGTTTAAACATAATGATTACATTAGTCTCGATAGCTCCAATTTTGGCAAGTGTTTCGTCTACTGTAAAACTCTTGAGGTCGACCCGCAACCTCCTGCTATGTCAAAAAAATACTTCTATCACATGTAACCTTATCGATTACATGAAACAAAACCCTTTATAGCATTCTTCTATTTAATGATAAATATCGTTCATGTCCGTATCCCTAAACTTAGAGAGGGCAAAATTTTCGAATGTCCTTGTGACTCCTCAAACTATGGCTGGCAATCAACCACAAGTTCGCGTCTTTTGAGTTCGGGGAAAAATTTCCAAGACCATTTTGATTTGCATCCACTCTTACACTGAATGGGGAGTTTTATAGCCTTCAATGAACTGTTGAAGACTGTCACAACTTTGTACTTCTTAACACACGGGTTAGCGGGCTGCCTTTTTGCTCTGTGATGAGTAAAGAACGCCTGAACAAAGCCTGTTAAATGCTCAGAATTTGTATTGGTTTTCAAATTGACACTTGGCTTCTTGCTCACTCCAATGCTGACGTCACGGATGTGTTGAGGGCTTAACGGGCTCTGGTTGAAGGGTCTTGCGTCCGCAACAGATTGGGTCAGTAAATATGAGGAAAAAATGGCCAAAGAAGCACTTAATAGCTGAAAAACAACGACAAAGCATATCAGACCACACGCATAAACAAACTAGCGTCAAAATCTTAGACTGAATTAATTGCGATTATGATGGGCTCCAAGCTAATGCTGTTTAAGGCCATATGACAACGATTTGGTCAAAACCAATTGTGACAAATCCTCGAAAAGGGCTATAATTCCAACGCTTGACTCTCCTGGAGTTCTCTGGAGTTTCGCTTCAATCCTGTCTATTAAATAAGGCCACGTTTAAACAAATAAAGAATTGCGTTCTCTAATATACAGCTGTTTCAAAAAAGGTTGTCATAGTAAATAGTCCAGTACTGGAACCGAAAGGAACTATGGGATCCAAGCAGCACAAATAATCACTACTGTAAGCATTGACGTTGCAAGAATGCAGGTTCATCAGAATGCAGTAACAACCTTCGCTGGCGCAATATCACTCATTATGAGTGTACCCAACGTTCCTTGCGGTTCCAGTATCGACTTTTGACTACGACAACCTCTTTTGAAATAGCTGTATATGTATATCATAGGGAACATCGGTAGACGAATCATGGATCACTGAACTGAAAAATTTTAACACAAACCAGTACATCGCAATTGAAATGGTTCCTCTTTACATCCAAAGCAAAAAAATAAAATATTTTCAGCTTTGAAATTGCAGCTTGCAGGTGCAGTTCTAATAAATTCAGCAAACTTGTCTTAAATTGGAAGGAGGTCAATTTAGGATTATGTTCGATAAACTAAGTGACATTGAGTCCTGAGTTGCGTAACAATGTACTGTCACTTTAAAACAATGAACGATGGCACCTCTCTTGGTATATCGAACATCACCCTAAGTAAGTTCAAGAAAATCATTTAAGTTGCAGCTTATAAATTCATTGCCTTCTCTTTCTTTCTACACATGTGGGGATGTTTTATAAGTGACTTTCTCCAAATTTAAGAAATTTTACTCATTTTGCCCAAATACCATTTAAAAGGAATGCAGTAATTTAAGTTGTTACAAAGTGAACACGTTCTCAAATGCATACCGAAACTATATGTATGCCATAACCTGTTAACCGATAAACGCTAAGACGCAGCATTTCTTGGTTTTTTTTCTACATTAAGAATTGTTGTTTCCATTGCATGTATGCAAGTTGAGTTCATAGAGTAATCTCTAATTCAAATTTGAAAAACATAAAAAACTTTTAAGTACTGGCTTCAATACTATTACTCATTATTTGTCGCAAACGCTAACCCATGTATATCAGAAAAGCTTTAGTGTTCGCCGAAGAATATACATATAGAAAACGGTTCATCCCACAAAAAAGCCCAGCTAATAATCAAATCAAACCAATTAAAAACAGTAAAGGAATCTTCACTTACCACAAGTATAACATCCATGACAAGAACTTAATCTGTTAAAAAGCAGTTAAACGTTTCCTCCGATATTATTTAGAGCTCGTGAAATGCTAAGCTTGAATAGTTCAAAAACTGTAATTCGTCTCATTTTATACCCTTCAGACCAAATACCTTTTCATACAAGGAATTGGGATTTATTTAGATTTTAAGTAATAAGAACCAAAAAGAATATATCATCGTTTTGGTCGTTCCAGAACGGTTAAAGACAAGAGAGGCGTGCAGTGTTTGTTCAATGTTTTGTGTCAATTATTCAATTCCCCTTCTCTTGGTTTGTATAACTAGACACAAAAAACCGTTTTTTGCCCCAGGGTGTTAAATTGTGTATTCGTTCCGTGAATTGAAATGTTGTACGCAATAGAGTTTAATTTCGTCACAAACGTGTATGACGATTTAATACAGAAATGTTGAAAGTTCCCTTTCCGCATATGCATTCAAATCAGTTTTCATACCTCACTTGGAAGACCAATTAGTTTTAGCTCGAAACGATTTGTTTTAAACTAAATAAAGTAATCAATTGAAGTCAAAACTGACAAACTTTGAGATTATGTTTCGTTCCAGCGGTTTTTGATTCACTTAAAGCTAAACTAATGGTCCTGCTGGGATAAACTAACAACTTGGCTGGGCAAAACTAAAGCTTCAACACCACATCTATAAAGCTGCACGAAAAACGAGAGAGTTTAATCACCAGCACTAACATTAAACGTCACTTAACATCGATTTCAGATAGGCATGGCTCTTAGTTTATGCATGAAAACGTTCGGCAACTCGCTTCACTAGCGCAGCGTTCTGGCTTACGACATGCTAGAGGTTTTTCTGACCATCTGTGTTTTATATAAGAACCATGTTAAACTAAACGAAATTCTTCAAACTTTCAATTTGGAGCCGATACTCTTTAAGACACGAGCAGAAAATGTGTCGTTGTGTGTGTGTGTGTGTGTGTGCGCGCGCGTGCACGTGACATACATACACGCACACAAATCGTACCCTTGGTTTAATTACTGGGCAAAATAAGAAAAAGTTTCCGGACTCTTTAATATTAGCGCCAGCAGTGCAAAATTACTTTCATTAACACAAAACACTTTTAATCTTCATTTTTTTAAAAATGTAAAACAAATAAACGTAATATTTCACGGGTCTTTATCAACTGGTTCAAAAGGTAGGACTTCAAGAGATGCAAAGTGTATATATTTCGAGTTTTTATCGACTGTGTTTGGTTCAAAATCTAGAACATTAAAAGAAACAAGCGACTTCAAACACCTCTACACTTCAAGAAATACAGTGTAATATACTTTGTCACAAGTTCATGTACAATTGGTTCAAAAGTTACAACACTTTAAGAAACAAGCAACACATAACCCTTCTGGTCTTTAAAAGATCTAGACAGAATTGAATCGTCGTGTTGCTTTTTATCGCTTGGTAAAAAGTTGAAAGGACACAACAACAGACGCTACTTCGCAAAAGATTCCGATTTTAAATTTCATGACCGGTCGGTGTGATTTGTAACCCGTAATTATTAGAATCTATCTTTTAAACAGCCTTGTTAAATCGTTGTAATGACGTGGATGAAGCGGGTTTACGCCCAGCAACCACACTAGTTGTTCTTGTCGGTCATTATTAACTGTTTAATAGAATATTAAAAAAAAAATTTGTGGAGAAATCTAAAAAGAAGTTGTGAGTGAAGTTGTAAGTGTTCAATCGATAGAATGTGGGAACTTTTGCTGTCATTTATACAAGTCGGCAAACTATCCAACTTCAGCAGGCGTACCACTTCTCGTGACTGTTTAATCGTAACTGTTTCATTTGGAAAAAAAATCTTAAAATTTGTTTCTAGTACACTTCTTCAACTTCTGTTTCGTTTCTTCTGTGGTACAATTTCTCATAGCAATCGCTAAAAGAGTTCTGGAAGAAAAGTAGGATGAAAACTACTGAAAAACATCGTGTGTAGACACAGGTTTATGTTCTCTTGACAGGAACATTTCATGGTCAGAAAGTTATCAAATTCGATTGGAATTTCATGGTTTCATTCAACTTCCTTAAATTTGAATTGCTGTTCCGGGTTGAGACACAACCTAATCGGGCTCTTCGACTTTCATTCCGTAAGCGTAAAGGGAAGATTTCAAAACGCGAAAAACTTGTGAGAACGGACAAACACAGTTCTTAAGCAAGCAAGTACCACTTCTCTGATTGAATTCCAACTAGCATTCCCTCCATTAAACAATAACGTCAAAACTTAAAACATTTTTCCTCTCAATTTTTTCTCTTCACACTCTTCAAGTATTTGCGACTTTACAAACTACGGCACTAAATACCGACGATTCAAAATTTTGACTCTGAATTGGAAGATAATGACGTAATCACGCGAACATGTCAACAGAACGGGAAGTACCCTTAACATTAAACCGAGTTTTTAAGGACATAATGTCATTACATGTTTTACAGAAGCGTTTCATCATTAATTTTCGTTGAAATAAAGTTCTTTCTTTCAATTTTCCTTGGGTAAACAACGAAAATTATTCTGAACATAAACTTCGACTTGTGCCAGTCTTGAAACAATTCGTTGAAGCTTGTGTAAATACAGGGAAAAGAACGTACCGGAAACAGGTTTGCTTCAATGAACCAGAACGTCGAACGTGATTTGAGGTAGTATCAGGTTTCTAAAGGTAAAGCATTCGTACAATGACTAATGATTTGATTGCCATTTGCGGAAAACAGCTGCCAAAAAAATCCTTCATCACGAAAATAGAAAATCTCTTTGAGTGTCAACGGTGTATAAAATAGATCAGTTTCGTATTCGTAGTTGCCGCTGATTACGACGACTATAGACTCGTTTTTACAGCACGAGCCTCGACCTGACGTTAAATATACATAAATTCCAGAGTGGATATGAGCTATTCACAGCTCTGTGTATTGTTGGAGATTCAGATCTCGCCGGTATTTGTGAATATTTAACGTAAAGACGAGGCTCGTGCTGTAAAGACGAGTCTATAGTAATTGTAAGCAGCGGCAACCGGGAATACGAAACTGGTCTATTGCATGTTTTCGATGGCTCCAATTTTAAAGTCACAAAAGTTTTGAGAAACATAAAAATAACTCAACCGAAAAGACGCAACTGGATGTTCAAAAGCCTAGTTGTTAGAGTTTCCTCCCTAAAACTGGCAAAGCTTTCCGACGAAAGCCATTATTGGGATAAATGCAATCGAATACCTTGTCATTTTTAGTTTTTATTACGACAGTATCACTTCTAATTTTTGTCTTATTGCCTGCCAGCAAGGTGTTTACCGAAAAGGAAAGGAAATTGTTTTAATTGAACAAAACAATCCATGTAATAATTTACAATATTCATTCAAAGCCATGACTTCGTTTGCAGAGTGGTATCCACTGCTTGATTCAAGTCATGCCATCTCTTATGTTGATATAGAGAGATTAGTCAAACGTTTGATTCCTAAAGAGGTTAGGTGGGGGGGGGAGGGGTTATTGCTATCCATTTACGCCGCTCATCGCTTCCAGAGGCAAAAAATGACGTTTTTAACTAAATAACTGCGAAACGTTGCAAGAAATTAATCAGCAAGTTAACACACACTAAAACTCCGGGCAATATTCGGCAGCGAACTGTCCCTGTTATACCGCAAAATGCAACGCTGGACGCAAATGGAATAAACTGCTTAACACTTAAACTACGGTCTCGAGATCGTTTGGTAAACACCAATTCGCTGCTTGCAAACATCGTTTTAACTTAGATAGAACGCCAAGTCTGTCCCATGGCTGGCAGCTTGAAGAAGGACAACTAACATCTGGAAGTAACTTACACATCGATCTAAATGTAAACAACTATTTTTATTTGACATGAGATTTTGATCCACTAGCGCTTTGAACCTTTGCCATGATATCTTGCTCGGAAAGGTCGGCTTTGGTATTGGCGTAGATAACAACGTGAGCGGGCTGGAGACAGAGAGTTAAGGAATGCTACACAGTTAAATAAGGTAAAAAGACCTTACGCATTGCGATGTCAGACATCCTTGTTTCTCCAAATGGATTCTGGTTCACCGGAATTAGTCACAAATTAACACAATTACACAACTGTGTCAACTTAACGTCCATTTTACCCGAAATAGAAACACATTGTAATTCATTCTTAATGCGAGAATACTTTGAGTATTTAACAAAATTATCATTATCAAAAAACAAAACAACACAACACAACACAATATAACCTAACACACCGTAGCTCAATTCGAAGCAGCACAACACAATGCAACATAAACCATAAAACATAGTTGAACAGCTCGTCGAGCTAACATGGCATGATTTCGCCGTAGATAAAATGTGTAAAAGCTGGCGATCTGAGCATCAGCCCACTTGCCAGAACAGAAGCCCAGCACACTGACACCTAGCCAGTCTTGCTAGCCATGGCGTTCACGCTGGTAAAGGATACACTAAAGTGCTTGTCCATGGCAGATTTGTGTGTACTGATCTTTCCCTTGGTCATCGGTTTCACTCTCTCTCCTACCCAGATAATAAACACAAACTTTACAGTCGCGATTTCATCTACAACATCAGTCTGCAAGAAGGAATCAAAAATCAATTATTAATTTCAAAGACAAACTGCAATGGCTCCAAAATCTACTAGAGGTAAGGAGGTCAAACTTATCATTGTAATAGAATTCACAAAACTGATAAGAATATGAAAACTTCAGCTCCTTAATCCACTACCTAGTACGGAAAGTATTTCACCAAACCCTTCAGTTCCTCCACCCATCATCTACTCACAAAGTAGTCCACCTAACCCTTCCGTTTCTTTACTAATCATCAAGTAAACAAAAGAATTCCACCCAACCCTCCAGTTCCTTCACCCACCATTTAACACACAAAGTAATCCACCCAACCCTCCAGTTCCTTCACCCACCATCTAACACACAAAGCATTCCACCCAACCCTCCAGTTCCTTCACCCACCATCTAACACACAAAGCATTCCACCCAATCCTCCAGTTCCTTCACCCACCATCTAACACACAAAGCATTTCACCCAACCCTCCAGTTCCTTCACCCACCATTAGTCTAACACACAAAGCAATCCACCCAAAGCAATCCACCCAACCCTTAACTTCCTTCAACTACCATCTAATACAAAAAGCACTCCATCCAACCCTTCAGTTCCTTCACCCATCATTTGGTACACAAACTATTCAACCCAACCCTTCTGTTCCCTCACCCTTAATATAGTAAACAAGCTATTACACCCAGCCATTTCAATCAATCTAGTACACAAGCGAGGTGACCCTCAAGGCACACGAAACCCACTCACCACTCGCAAAAGGCCATAGCCCACCGCATCGTCCTCGAGTACACCTGCAACTCCAGCCAGTCCTTCATTTCCCTTACCTAGTAACACAACAGGATTCTTGGGGTTTTTTCCCTCGTATCCGGCGACACACCTGTATGGACAAAGAGGGAGGTGTTAATGGTAAACATATAAACGACAAAGGATCCGTCCCCAAACAGAAACAGCTCGCACGAACTAGCTGAGAACTTACCAGTTGGTTGGACTATCGTCGCTTCGAACATCTAAAACCGCTTCTTGTACTGCGGGTTCCATCTCGACACCAACTGGAATCACAAAGGCGGAAGTCAAAATAAACGTGTTTAAACAACCTGGTGTATGTTCTCACACGAAAATCTTAACTTGGTTTTCAGTATTTAGCAAGAAAAACAAAAAAGGGCGTCTTGTCATTTTAGCAATTGCTTTTGTTAAAGTGTTGAATTCTTTGAAAATGCAGGTAGTTTTAAGGATCAGTGAATAACATAGCCAGGATCATATGCAAAGGGGAAGTACACCAACAAACATATATTTTGCTGGATTGAGGTATTTCTGTAGTATTTAGTTTAAGAAAACATACACTGGCCGGACCTTTCCAAGCTCTGACCAGTGTAAATGAGAACCTGATTGGCTTATTCAACTGTCCGATAACAGGTGTTCGATAGCAGAGTGTTGTTATCGGATAGTATCCAATAAATGGTTCGGCAAACAGATCGGGGAAAACTTATACTTAAAATTCAGTCTTTTAATAACATACATCAAACCACCATGTGTCATTTGGCACAGTTGCTATGACGGTAGAATCATCGTACACGCTAGGTCAAAGGTAATCCAAGTAGATTTTTTTTGCCTTGATTATTTATGAAGAAGATTGCTTATCTGTTACATGTCGTGGTGAATTGGGCTCATCATCAGGACTTACAGGGAATCCCAATTTACTTGGTTAAAAAGCAGCCAGAAAATTGCTCTGAATAAATGTTTATATACATCTAGTTTCAGAGGCTTTGTGGCCACCAGATCGCAAAAACCCTGAAGACAAAGGAATGATCACTTATCCCTACGTAAGCCACACCGGAGTGTGTGACCTTGTCCTTACTATCTGTAAGGCACCAATCAATGATGTGGCAGTTATCCTAGTTGATTCTCTAATCGGTTGGCTAAGACATATTATGTCCATAATTTATGGTCATTCGCAGCTGGTTACATCTCACAGTTTACATCACTTAGAAGATAAATTTCAAGGCCCTCGGCATCCACTTTACCGGCGATGTCTTAAAAACACCTAAAAAAGCAACTGGGGATTCAGTTCAGTATCAAGTGCTGACTAGAAAGGGTTTATAGAATAGGGTTTGCTTATCTCTATTGTTAGACATTCGAGCTTTTCCTGACTCGCGTCTTTTCAAATAATAAAACTGATATTTTTGCGCTGATAAATAGACACGCCCCCGCCACCCCATTTCCGATCTTTTCTCAATCAGTATACAAACTTTGATCGAGAATGCAGCTGATGATTTTGTTGCAGAGGGTGGGGAGGCCAACGTTTCGCTATCATACTTGTGATCCCGTCTTTCCATTGGCCAGAGTACGGAGGTTCTCCACAATCCTAACTGGTTTAGTTTCTCTATTTAATTGTTGAGGTTTCTCCAACCAGTCTTTTTTGAGCAACAAGTTTCAATAAAGACAGCAATCATGACATGAGACGCCTGAACAGTTTTCAGTAACTCGCGTTGGTTCGTCAACCAGTTGCTTCAGATTTTTAGTATCTGGAACGTTTGAAAGTGCATAACTACATGTAACTGTTCTCCGGTTTGAGTTTTTAAAAATGTATCGTCCTAATTAATTTATTTTGTTCAATAAATTCCGAACCTACTTCAATAAGCGTGTTTTGAATTTTACTGTTTTCAGACTTGAAATATGCAAAAAAGGTTCTTATCCAGTTAGTATGCGAAAAGGTTCACCGAATATCTACAGTAAAGCAAAGTACAAAAGCACATAAACAGTAGGATTCCTACCTCCCTTTGGAGCTTGGACACTTTGTTGCACCTTGCCTGTTTTGATCATGTTACTGCTGCTTGTAAACCCACGGTCCTGGGGGTGTTAATCATACCGACTGAGATTAGTTGAACTAGGGGAAACAGTTTGTACTCTAAATAAACAGAAATCAACAAGCATAGAATGAGACATCTCTTCAGTCCTTCTGCTGACTGTCAAACCCTACAAAAGAGCGTAATGGAGATGTCTGACCAACAATTAAACGGTCGGTTCTTAAAAAGTTCATAAACTTAACAGATTGCTCTGCATTATTTTCATGTATTAACTGCCGCCATTGCACTGGGATGGCATCTACAATCGACATCCATTTAGACAAAGTTCCTGCTTAACTCCAGGGCCTACCCAATAATCAAAGTTTTTTAATTTTCCTGAACTTTCAAACAAATTTTGGACAGTAACTACCTTGTAATCCTGCTTCATGAAAATTTCGATCATAAAAGGATTTATTTTCGATCAGAATATTTTTGTTATTCCAGATGATTTGAGCGTGTGCATATGAGAGGTTCTTTGAATTAAGTGAATTACCTCCATGATGTTAGGACTTCGTTGTAGAACTTTGGTAGCTCCTTACCAAATTTCTTGACATCATAATCCCACCATAAGGGAATCCGTGCACCGAGTTTTATATAAAAATGCCAAATATGGTATTCCAAATACTAGTCTCGCAATTGACGTATTTCAGACTCCACTTTCACTGTAAAGCTTTAATCATACTACGTATCTCGATCATGTCTAGTCCGCTAACTGTGTAAAAATTAATAATGTTTTAATGTTTACATTGTTCAAAAAAGCTAAATGACTGCTGACTTTTTCGGCTTCTGGAGTCTATGAAAGGAGCTTTTTATAAAACTTTCCCTGTTCTTTAATAATTAATGTTGGATCTCTGTTTAAGGCTTCGTCGTCAAGACAGAGTTTACGCATGTGTTTTTGTGTAATTACACTTTTCAAGATCAAAAATACTTTGTTAACTTTTCTCCCATTTCATGCCACTTGGCCTTTGAACGAATCAAACTTTCGTTCTTTTTTCAGTTTATTGTATTCACTGTAGGTGTCCTCTGAATTTGTTTTTGACACTTCTTTATCCAATTCTTCAATCTATAATTTAAGCTCTTGTTCTTCTTCTCGAAATTCTTTAGATTTGATTTTTGAATATGAAATAGCAAAAAAGCCAGATTCGATACTTATTCAGGTCCCGTAGAAGTCTCATATCAGTAACTTCAGCATACTCAACCAGCCATGCTTTGTAATTGCTTTTTAAGTTATCGACGAATTTTTTATCCATCAGAAGAGGCGAGTTAAGCCTTCAATAGCCTCGTCCTTTTATACTGCTGCTGATTTCTTCGAACGTTAATGTTATTGCGTGCATAACCATCTATCTGAAATCTTGTCATGCTGGTGCAACTGTCCCTCGATCAAAATCTGGTCCAACAATACTGGTTTTCATATTTGGGTCTGCTCTTCGGATTTTCTTGAGGTTGGCCATGGGTACTAACACTCTTTTCCTAATCTCTCTTACCTATTCAGGCACATCGTCGCTGATTTTAATCGCCGTGTTCTTTAGTTTTGCCTTTGCTCGAAAGATCCTCTCTTTGTCATTACGACAAGTAAAGCGGCAAATTTTATTAATTAGACAGTTTCTTCCTTCAAATCTTCTTTTCCCCCAACGTTGAACACCACAGAGTTTTTAAATTTGCCGGGCGTGGCGCACTCCCATTTTATCCGTTAGCAGGTTGTTTGATTTTTTTTTTATTTGCAGTTCTTTCTCGGGTCCTCTCTCATTCCATGAACAAGCTTGTTCCACCTACGGTTGTACAGTTCTTGTTTCACCAGGCGCTCTTTGTTCTTACTTTCATCCTCTTAAACTTGAGTCATTCTCTCTTTTAGCTCGTCCCGCTCCATTTAAGTAAACTCTAGCGAGTCTTTCATTTCCACAAGCTCTCGTTGTGGAAATGACTGTTTGCTAACCTCCTGAGAATGGTTTTCGAATTAGCTGGTGGATTGCCACCATTCTCTTGTACAGGAGGTATGCGTTACTTTCGCAGAAAGTGAATGTTTTGCTCTTTACTGGATGCAACGTAAAAACTACGGTAAAATCGAAATTTTGAGAAAGACGTGAAACTTACTCAACCTTACACAGAGGTTGTAAAGAAGACGAGGTAAGGAGAAGACCAGTTTCTAAACTACTTAGTATATTTATTACTAGAGCAGGTTTTGAAGGAAGACCCATGGGAGGTTAAATAGTGGAGGGTTCCGTTATTGCCAATTGCTCCAAATATCGAGATAATACCCACCTACAAACGAGAAGCAAGACGCTGAGAAACTTACGCAGTTCTGGTCAAGATTGATACCTATGGTATACTCTGATCGTTAGAGACTAACCTGGCGTGTTGCTGCAACGTCTTTATCGATCTCTTTGCTTTTGGTTCCGCTTCACACAAAAAGAATAATAACAATTGTAACTATAGGTTTACCATCCCTTCGCTAAGTATTTCGTTAGTCATTGAACAAGAAGAAAAATAACTGACACTTCTTAACAACATACTTTTGTTAAGGTTTGCGTTCTTTAACAACAAGGTTTTGGTTACTTATATTGTCTTTTATTCAATGGGATCTTTCGTTCGTAGAGTAAAGGATGACGCGCGGGACACAACAAAAACCACAGAAAGGCTCTCTTCCCCTCCTTACTTGGTTAGGAGGAGGGGGGGAGATAGGGAGTGAAGCAGACCCTCACACCAACCATAGAACTAAACGCAGTGACAAAGCGTACGGTCAGTTTCGAGCCGTTCTTGACTGAAACAGGGTTGTGAACAAAACTGTGTGGACGTGCTGTGGCATTCTCCGTTTTCATTGGCTGGTCTGAAAGTTAGGAAAACTCAAAGCTAATAAGGTTTGAAAAAAGAAGGATTCCACGCGACGCACACCCCGACCAAAACGACTGAAGAGTGCCTCTCTTAATATTCGTTGTACCTTAATAAAGAATTGCCTTGGTAACGGAACCACAAGCAGACAACAAAAAACAGATTACAGTTTGTTTGCATTGATATTTTGCAGTGAGGATGTCTGACCTGAAGCCGTTGTGCCAATTATAAAATCAGACCTTCTCCTTTTTTGCGTTATGACAATAAAATGGTCTTGATAATGATAATTAAAAAAATATCGCTACTGTGAATAAGCTTCGCCAAGGGCCGTTCTATCTTTAATTTATTGCAGTGTCTATTGTCTTCCCAGCTCGATCTGTAAGTATTAATGTTTTTTTTCGGGTTGGTGCAAGCGATGCGTTCAAAGGCCGTAGTCTGCTTTTTTCAGCAGGGTTCAAGACAGTTTTAGTTACTTCAACAGAAAAAAGGCAAAAGGAGAATACTTGTCGGTATTCCATAACAAAATTCCCTATGTGATGATGCAGTTTGATTTGCCCTACATTAACCCACCCTGCCCCCCTGCCCGGCCCCACCCAAACTAGTTTTCAACTGTCAATGCTGTACGGACCTCGTGTCTGTGAGCCGCCTCATTATTTCTTCTTCAGTTAGGTCCTCCCTATGACTGGTTTCAATTTCATGATGTGCCCCCTGCAGAGAATAGAAAAATGTGGATATCTGATATTTCTTACAGAGCGGCATATCACCCTGAGGGCAAATTATACAACTTTTTGAAACAAACAGCAAAGGATGCCACTGTTCTTTGCAAAAGCAAGCCTTTTGGAAAAAGAAAAGGTACGAAGTAAGGACTTTTGTAGAAGCTAGTACTCAAAACATCACTGAGATTTTCAGTTTTTTAAAACTAGTGTTTTTTTGTTTAGTGTAAAAACATGTGATGTATGGTTCGCATTCAATAAATTTCAAGTTTAACAAAGTTGAATTTGGCTAAGCGTTTGAATTGAAAGTAGAGAGAGAGAGATCTAAAAATTCTACAAATAGAGTCCTACAATGGGTTCTCGTTGGTCGTAACTGAACGTACAGGTACGTGCAGATCTGCACTTCAAATGAAAGGGGTTAGACTCTCAACCCCTCAGCTCGACTGAATCCGAGACTCTGCAACAACGGATAGCTCATATGCAGGTGAGTCAAAAGTCGGTAACCAAAACACAACTTTCTACGCTGTTCTGTGCTCAAGAGAACTGAAGCATGCAGTGACGTAAATGAAGTGCTCAGTGCTAAGTAGAAGTTCTGAAGATCTCTTTGTAGCCATTAGTATACTTGATGGACAACAATTTTTCATAGTAAAGCAGTTCGTATAGATCGTTTCGTTTAGTGATATTTTTATAAAGAACAACCAATAAACATCACTGAGAAATCTCGTTTAGTTTGCAAGGACATGTAATGAAGTGGCTTTTGAATTAAAACTAAGAGAGGTCATTAAGTTAAAACTCCAGATAAAAATACATAATATCCCCTACTTTTTGACCAACACTCTAGTACTTTGAGACAGCACAGTAGACTTTGTACAAAGTATCTAGAGCTGATATTGTTGTTTTATTGTTTACTTACTGTAAAGTAGTTCTTGATGCTTCCATGAACCACTCCAAACCTCCCTTTCTTATTAAAAGGGACTTTCTCACCCACCCAATGAATGTACACAAACTTGACGGTGGTACTCATGTCCACTTGTTGTTGAAGACGAACTGTTCAAGTGAAACAATCATGATATTTTTTAAAAGCTATGAAAGTGCCAGTCAAACACATATCATGCACTCCACTGCCATTTAGTAAATACCCATTCCTTGACATACTTGGTACATATATATACAGTATACTGGGCCAGATTCCTCAAAAACCAATTTATTCAACACCAAACCCAAAAGATTTGGGTTAGTGGTGATCGAATGATTGTTCAAGCACTCCCATACTTTGCAATCAGAATCCGTCTGAAGAAAACAAAACCTTATAAACTATAACAGTTCAGGTTACAAGTGTTTATACCTATATAAAGTAAAATGTTGTTAGTATACAACAGTTTTTTTCTGAAAAACTATATGGAATATTGTTTTAACCCTATCCAGCGCGGAAAGTGCATTCTAAAACTCTAAAACTATTCATGGCAATGAAATGAAATTTGGTTAGGTAGTAGAGAATCATTAAATTTGGTGTAGTTTAATTGGTAAAAGACGTCATCATTTCACCATAATGACGTCATATAATCGTTAAAATTTTGGATCATCCTGATCAAAAAGAGATGAGTTTAGAGACGTTACTAGCTTTTAAAAAAGACAAAGAAAAACAGTTACGACAACACACACACAATTACCCTAAAACAACAGTACCTGAACTCTAGACAGGAGAACAACTACCAATACCCTGTTATGCCTAAAATAACCATCACCCGCGAAGGAATTGTCAAACTTCTCAAGAACTTGAAAACAAACAAGGCAGCCGGTCCAGACGACATTGCGCCAATAGTCCTAAAAGAGCTGTCAACCGAAATCACCAGCACTACAGAAGATCTTTACGAGGTCACTTCAATCTCACATCGTACCCTCTGACTGGAAGAAAGCCCGATTTAGTCCAGTTTTTAAGAAAGGGGATAAAGATAGACCTGAGTACTATAGACCGATTTCCCTCACTTGCATGTGCAGTAAGATCTTGGAACACATTAACACAAGCCGTGTTTTATGTCACATTTAGGAACACACAACATCCTTTATCCTGTCAAATACGGTTTCCGCAAGGCCAGGTCATGTGGGATTCAGTTGCTCGAATTAGTCACAGATTTAATTGACACCCCAAGGAACACAAAGCAAGCAGACGTCATCATAGTAAAGGACTTCTCAAAGGCTTTTGATAAAGTCCCTCATAGCAGGCTCTTACCAAACTTAAGTATTACGGAAACAGAAACAACACCTTAGACTGGCTTAAGAACTTGTTAAACAATAGACAGCAATGCGTGCCGTTGTTGACGGCGAACGTTCGACTCCCGTCCCAGTCCTATCGGCTGTACCACAAGGCTCGGTCATCGGCCCAGCACTACTTGCTACCTACATCAACTTACTAAATGGCATCAAGTCTAAGGTCAGGCTTTTCGCTGATGATACTTTTATGTACCTCACCATCAACAACAGCGACGATTGCCAGCAGCTCCAGCACGATTTAACTCTTCTTTAGAGGTGGTGAGAAAAATGGCTCATGCAGTTCAATGCCTCAAAGTGTAAAGCACTGCGCGTCACGCGTGCACGCACAACTACGCACTAAGATCCCGTATACCTATATACTAAACGGTACTCCACTAAAAGAGGCTGACCACACTAACCACCTTAGTATCCACATTTCAAAAGATCTCAAGTGGAATAAACACAGATGTAACGACAGCCGAAGCCAGTCGCTACCTCGGCTTCCTGAAACGCATTCTAAAAGTTTCTTGAAGTGCTTTGCGTGAGAAAGCGTACATGGGATTTGTACGCCCCCAGATCGAGTTACTGCGCTGCAATATGGGACCCCAGACCAGGGGTTGAAAACAACGGAGCCCACAAGATCGAAATGATACTAAGGCATGCCGCAAGATGGACTTTAAAACGATACCACAATACCTCAAGCGTTTCCAGCATGCTCCTTGACCTTGTCTAGAGGTCAGTGGAGCAAAGGAGGGCATATTCAAGACTGACCCTCCACTACAAGATCTGCAAAAGACAAATTACTATCGAGGCTTTAAAAAGCCTTCGACCTACGACACACAGATCCCGGCATTCACACAGCAACAGTTTCATCACCCTCTCGACCAGTACTTCTTCTCACCGTTTGGCATTCTTCCCGAGAACTATTTCCCAACGGAACAGTCTACCTCAGTGTGTTTTTGACAATGATGACCTTACTTCTTTAAATGTTCTGTCTCTTCTATCAGTCACAATCCTGTCAACTAGTTGTTTTTAATGTGATTCATAGTGTAATTTATTATAGTGTCTGTTTTTTTTCTTTTTTTTCCTTTAAAATTGACTTGGATTTTTTCCTTTTTTTTCTTTTTCCGCTGACCCCAGCCATGAACCTTTGGTTTTGAAGGGTAAGCACTAGGCTGTACAAGTAAATAAATAAATAGATACAGTACAAAGTACTTGGCAACCAACTTGGATTTCAAAAAAAGGTGTTGCGCAATACCTATGACGTCACAGATCACGTGCAAACTCAATCAACTAAGACAATATCGATTTCTTGACTTTGAAGAATCGTGAATTAAAAGAAAAAGTAATATACAAAAACAAAATATGACTAAAAAATACGTCAAAAATTGGGTTGCCATAGCAACAAGTTATACTCTTGACAAAGATCATTCACAGAATCTTGTTGTCCAATAAATTTTTGTTAAAGCGGCAAAGTTTTGTAGGTTTTGCTTAAAATAATAGCAAGGAAGTTCTCACAGGCTGATGTCAGCACGGGCACTTTTCACAAAATCGCATGAAAAACCTGGATTTGAGTTATATGTCTCAAGTTAGTCTAGAAATATAGTCCTTATTGTAAAAGAAGGACAAACTATGAAAATCAAAATCAGGAAACAAATTTATTTTTGCTGCCACTACTTCCCTCTTCTAAGGGTGGAGACATTTTTTGAAGTTACAGTATCAGTTAGTTTTCTCAATAGAAAGCAAAAAAATACATTGCATGATAACAAGAGGCTCTTAAAAAACTCACTCGTGGGACATAACTATTTAATTTTGAAATGAAATGATAAAAAGAAAAAAAATATTTCAATAGCTTTCAAGTGGTTGAAACCACTTGTGCCGCATGGAGATTGCCCATGTGATCATGAGTTGATTTCACATTTTACAACGCATGCAATGTGGCACAAAATGAGCCTGACCCTTGCTCCACAGATGTTTTTTAAAAAGAGTTTCAGTTTGCATGTCATGTCAAAGGATGTACTGTGTTTTGACTTGAATCTATTAATCATTGACTCTATGCTTCAAATGGGTGGTAGATCACGCAAAACCATGCTTATGGGCAAAACATTTTCGTCTATCAGCTCCAAACGACGCCAAATCATGGAAGTTAACAGTGATACTGGTATGTATCTCAATTCCTGTTCCTCAGAGGCAGTCTAGCAGTTGAGGAAACACAAAAACCAGGCTAGTATATTATTGGGGAGTACAACTCTAAGACATTACAGTTGACAACTACGCCTGTTACTCCAGATTCACCGTTTCTGAATTTGATGAGCAAGTGGCGCTTGGGTGCTAGTTTAATGTAAGCTTTATAGGACCCCTGTACTTGGAAAAAATTGATTATTCATGTGATTGTGACCCCTATGAGAGTTTAGTAACAGATCGAGGCAAACGCTCAACTCGTGACTTCACGACCATGAGTAGTTATTACTTCAAGAGCAATATAATGATACTAGCAATTGATAACAAATGTATTAACTTATCAAAAAACTATGTGTACTTTCATTTTTAGAAGCTTGTCATATATATATATATATATTATTTACCGGCTGGGAGGTCCGTATGGGGAAAAACTGTGACCGAAGTCTGAATATGCTGACCGAGGCCTCTGGGCTCGAACCAGAGGCGAAGCGGTGCAAGTTACTGTGATCATGGTCAGAGATAGGAAAATCTTGCCCACTTACGAATACGCTAAGAACCAATCATAATTCAGTATTAGTTACTGTGGCTGCAGAGGAAAAAAATAAATAATGTTACTCAATATTGTGGACGGTCACATTTAATAGTTTTGACAGAGTCCACATAGAAGGAAGTCAGGGAAGACCTGGGCTGAATATTATAAAGAGTTACTAGAAAAAGTCTTTTCAGCCCTAGCCCTTCCCCCCACCCCTTCCCTGTCCCCTTTGTTCAAAGTAGCTGACAGTGCAGTCCACTCCTGTTTAGGGCATCACTAAACAGTGTTATTCTTGGGACTCTGTTTTTTTAACTGCCATTTTCAAATTCACACTGGTCTTTGAAAACTTGTACTGTGATTGTTGGAACTTAGCTTACCAAGGCCATACATCACATCTGAATCAGATAATGACTGGACCATCTCTTTTGGGCCACCTGTGCCAGAGCCAAAACAGGACACCAAATTTGGGTTGCCATCAACGTGGCTGGCCAACATCCTGCAATACAAGAGGAAAATTGGAACAGGAAATCGGAGAAAAAATGTATAATGATTTAAGAAAGAATGATCACCTGCTACTTGACAGCTTATCCTGCACTGCCAGTAATGTTGTAATAATAACTATCATTATAGCTATATGAACAACCCCAGGGGGGGTTACTCTGTACAGTTGGCTACATAATAGTATATAGAGTGAGAAGGAGAACAGAGAGAGTACATATTAATAATTATTAATATTAACAAATAAAAACCCATCTTTTAAATACCTGTTCATAGTATACTCTGTCGGAGAGTACCGTCCTACAGTATGAACAATCTTAATGAAAGTAAAACATCTTCAATTACCACAAATGGAATTCAAAATCATCTGTCCCTAATGATCTACTCGCTCACTAGCTGGGTGTGTTACCACTTAACACGACCACAGCAACTCAGGCAATCTGGCAACATAAAACTACTGTCCATTAAGTGAGCTCCCCATGCATTAAATTATTTTTAATCAGTCAGATCAGTTTCAAGCATAAAGTTAAAACTCGAATCCTCGTTTACAAGTAGCTCTTTCGACCTTTAGTAGGAAATTTTGCCAGCTCGCTGAATTTATTAAAATAAGCACCCAACTTCTGATAAGGGCTTGCCTCGATTCTGGGTTGCTGTGCACCCTGGATTCCAAAAATGTTAATATGCATTAGCCTCAAATAAGAGCCAATGCACCCCCTTGATACCCCCCCCCTCCAAGAAAAAAAGAACAACAAAAGAAGCAAAGTATATCCTGTAATAAGCTGTGCTCTTTCTTTTTTGCTCTGTTGAATGATAGGTTAAAAGAAAAAAACGTTCCTGGAAATGTGTTGCTGAAAACGGTGAAAATTGAGTAATAAAAAAAAGCCCATCTAAAAAGTCCAAAACTGACACGTAAGTGCAGAGAGTGCTTATTTGAACAAATTAGGAATCAGCAAACATGTAATTTTGGAATGTAAGGTAATTAGAAAGATATGAAAGTTAAGGCTTAAGTTTATTGCTGATGGGGTTTTTTTTTTTTTTGGGGGGGGGGGGTGGAGGATGTTAAAAGGGAACATTTCCAGTCTTTATTTCTTGAGAAGGGGAAAAATAAGATTCCCACTAATAACATTATGGTCTCATCTGCGCTGCCCCTTTGGAACCTGTAAATACTGTATGCCAGCACAGGTAAGCATTGATTGCAACAAGCCAGCAGCATTCAATTTGCACAAACTTGCAAAATTAAGGGCCTGTCTGACAACTCAGTAAATAACATAGACAGTGTTAAAGAGTAAACTTTTGAGTTTGAAAACTATCTGTCCGCATTAGTTTTCAAGCTTTTGGTCTGTCCTCGGTTTTTTTTAAAGGTCTTGAGATTTTGAAGTCATCTTTATATCTGTTGAGTTTCACTGAGGAGGTCAAGTAAATAATCAGCCATAAAAACAAGTGCTTGGCTGAAGTGCAGGTGCGCTGACAATGTTAAGTTTAGCTAAGGGTGACTGTCTAACAACATCTATGTGTTCTCACGGCCATTTTCTGCCATGTTTTAAAACTCCTATCGATTCTATTTCAGTGACTTCACGACTTAGACCATGGCATTGGCAACTAAAATGAAACTAAAGTTTACATATTTCAAAATCTGAAAACTCGCGAATACTGCATGAGCTAACAAATGTTTATATTGGCAATCAGCAACATTCTTTCAGACCATAAATGGATCGAAAATACATACGAAGTTATTGATTTGCAATTTATTACAGAAACATTATAGAAGTTTGTACAGTTTCAATTAGTCAGAATTCAAAACTAAATGCATATCAACACTCCTTCTTTGTCTTTCAGTTGTATTCAATTCAATATTTAATCAACAAATGCTGCCATGAATAGCTTTGGGCAGCAGAAAATGGGCCCACATTTATTCTGGGAATGTTTACGAGACACAGAAGCAAACCATTACAGCTATTTACAAATAATTATCACACTTGTGCAACTATATATAATCATCAATTTCTATCAGTCGCGCAAGCTTGCTCACTTGCTCATAAATTTATCTTCAAAATATTGGTTTCCCTTCGTTCAAAAAATATTCTGATTCAAATTCTGTCAGGTGAATGCATGATATTTTCACAAAATACAACAGTCAGTTGTACGTCTTTAGTGTTACACATTACACAACAAAAATCCTTACCAGTTGACTGGTGATGAATCGCTTCGCACATCGGCCAGAGCACCTTCGAATCGGGCCACATCTTGAATTTCCGCGGTGGTGGACATGTTTGGTGGTGTTCTGCGATCGCCTCACGCTTTCGTATTTTGCCAAGAACTCGTCTGTCCCCTTATTCTAGATCCAGTGGGTTTTAAAAGAGGTTTTAAAAGCTCAGAAGCATGAACACTTCAAAAGAATCTCCACAGTTCGTAAAAGTTACATATATTCTTCTCCGAGGCTTCAAACTGAGCTGCCAAATACACACCTCTTCCGTAAGCGGGGGGACTGGGAGCCAGGAAAACCGGAACCGGAAATATATGGTTGCCGAAATGTAGCAAAATTCGATCATCAAATATTTCTTCGATAAATTGTAAATATTGGCAACAAGACCTA
>JAOBRG010344124.1:0-14163 GCA_027574985.1 Umimayanthus nakama | reverse complement strand
TTGACGTACGATCTGATAATTATTCGACCTTTTTTCAGGTACAAATTCCAATTGAAAAATTTATTGGAGCTCATTTGAGGTTTGGTTTCAGACACTTGTCCAAGGCTGAAGGTAAGAACAGTAATGAGAAATTAGAATGAGTTTCTAGCAGTAGATTTACTAAGTGAAAATTTTCTAATAACGCAGTCTAACGATTACCAGTTTAAGCATCAAAAGACAACGTGTGTAAATCATAGCAGAGAAAGGAATGCGTTATAACTTTGATTAATTGAAGCTAGATCCTTTCCTTAAAGATTGTGTACGTATCGTTTTGCAAACACGTAATCGGGAAAAGTGCCATTAACGCTGAAACTTGGAACGGAATCCTAGACGAACCTACCAGGGTTAACGATTTACAATACTTTTTTATTTTCTAAGTTTTGAGAAAATTCAGTGGTGCAACGTTATATATTGAAAACATTCTTGTAATTCGTAGGGGTTAAATATACATTTTATTTATTTCCACAGATACTTCCAAACCCAAAGATAGGTTCCCCTTTTTGTTTTTTTCCAGCTGATAAGTAATAGTCATTTTGATTTAATTTTGTTGATAGCCAAAGAAAAGGCGGACAAGACGTTTGGATTTTCTTTCATCAAGTTAATGAGAGAAGATGGAACGACGATAAGAGACGGACCCCATGATCTGTGTATATATAAGGTATAGATTGGCTGAAGGGTAATGCGATGTAATAGAGAGTGTATATTAACCTTGATTATTTAAAATGACTGAGGTAGAGATAGTAGCTGTAAGTCAAAAAAAGACACTCGAGGCTGCAGTTGTACACCACGAATTTGAAGTAGATCATAAACTTGCTAAGGGTTAAAACCACTGTAGCCAATTTCGATTATTATCACTTATTGGATAAGTCGTTTGCGAGTCGGTGGTTGTCGTTGTATGTCTCTAAAGCCGTAAATTTCTGTTCAATGAACCTTAATCGAAATCAAAATTAGATCAATTTTTGTAGTCTTTTTTTTTGCACACAGTGAGATGTTAGGCTGTTTTATAATTGCTCTTATTTACTCAAGAGTTATCGTAGTTTTTCTTACACTGTAGTTGGTCGTGACCACCGAGTGAAAGTTACAATTGTGTAATAACTTTTGATCGTTATAGCTTATTCACTTATATGTGTAGCTTAAAATGTACTTGTAGTGCATTGTAATACAATATTTCGTGGTTTTTTCACCCTTCAGTACGAGGAGCAGTGCTTCTACGACTCCAAGACCTATGCAAAGTGCGCTTAATCCCCAGCAGAGTTTATCATTCGGAAGAACTCTGGCTCTGAACGCCTTGTTCGAAGCAACAAGGAATCATTTTACATCAGGACAACCGTGTGTTCCACGAAACTAACACAAAATGGTGAGTTTTAAAAGTGTTCAGATAGCATCGAAGATGATTTTCGGGAGTAGAGATGACACAACTTGTGTTGTAAGCAGCAGCATTTTTTAGACAAAATCTTGTTTGCTGCTTTTACTTGTTGTATACGCATTTTACTTATAGTACCTTAATGCACTGTTCGTGCTTCAAACATCATTACCTCTACAATTACAGTTGACCTCGTTGGTTTGCTAAGGTGGCGATCTCAGCGTCACAACCTCCAGTCAGTCCTTACGTCGTTACTAAAGATTGATGGTGAAGAGATTGTCAAGGTACAGTTGATAAAGAAAAAAAGCAGTTCTCGGTTGAAATCGTAAAATTGGATTGGTTTTTGTCTTTCAGAGTAACAACGAACTTAACACTTCATTTATCTTTTTCAGTTTCTACAAGACATCTTTGATGCGTTGTTCTGCGTGATGAATGAAAGCATTGAGGAGTATGGCAATCTTGTGTTCAAAGCAATGGTAGGATTCTAAACTAAGAGTACACATTTTAAGTGTTTGTATTCATTACGTTGTTTTCATCGTTCAGTTAATTGTGTGTACCGTTTTATCAAATAGTTTATCAGGTTTCTAGATAGTGAGTAAGTCAGGGTTATCATCTTTGACCTGTGGGTTTGATTTTCAAAATTAATGAAACAAATGTGAAGTTACTAACTCAATCATAAAGTGAAACATTCTAGTCTTCTAGGATACTGATACTGTAGTGGAAAATGTTTCTTTTGTTCCCCCCTTCCCTGAGTTGCAAGTCCATCTCTTTACCAGCAAAACCTTTAGAGGTAGAAAGTTTTACTGAACGTAATTATTGTTAGAGGAGATAACTGGTTAGCACGAGTTTCTAACCTTCTCCACTTAGGCCACTCAGAATCTTTTTTGCCTGGGATGCTGAAACACCGACTAAGTTTTTCGAAACAGCATTGCATATGTGTATGGTGTGCTGTTGTATATTCAAGGTTTGTTTAACGAACTGCTAAGTGATCCATTGTTGACGTAAACTTGGTTTTAGGTTTTCATCATCTGCATCCTCACCAATAACAAGTACCAGCATTTTCAGGCAGTCCTCAACACATACATTGAAAAACACTTCAGCGGAGCAACTGCTTTCAAGTGAGTAAGCATCTACTTAATTTAAGTAGATATAATCAGTTGTTAGTTTGATTCTTTTAGGACTTGTCGAATGAACATGAAAAATATTTTTGACCGATATTTGTTAAGACATAGTGTCTTCTGCTAGACATCATTAGGTAGGTATATATTGTGATATTTGAAAATTATGCCAAACCACTGAATCAAACCTTGAAAACGGGAATTTTGTTTTCCAAAGAAAGGCGTAGATACAAAATCTTTCTAACTGGAGGATTATGTTCATGCACTCATCTGTGAGGTGAATAGTTGTCGATTATTCTCCAAAACATGGCGACTAACTACGGATGTATATATTGCTAAACACATTTACTGGTAAATTCACCAAGCTGCAGACGTGGCAAGGTGAATTTAGTTGTTGCCCACCTTCACTGGAGAGATTAAAAGTATAAAAAGTGAAAAACGTGAAATTGTAGATGAAAAGAAACACGGAGTACTCCCTTGAATGCTGAGCTTTATGCGCTCGCGTCTGTGCTTACTTAATGTATTGTGTTGTAATGAGCTTGGGATAGCAGCAGACTGATGTTCAGGGCTCGAGCAGCCAATCAGGGTACATGAAAAGCATTATTCGCTGGTTTGGTACTTGCTGAGGGTGGATATTCTGAGCTCGAGTAGCCAATCTGAACGCACAAGAGCACTTTCCCAGGTTTTGTGTAAACTAAAGTATAAGACTGAGTACTCCGGGTTTCATTGCCCAATCAGAGTAATCTGTAAAAAGTTTTACTCAAGACTGTGTTTACTGTTATCTCAATATTGTCAAACATTGAGAAAAACGATGTCTGTGAGAGTTTAAGTGTCACGTCACGTCCAGTGATTGTCGTAATTATCAAATGTACTCCATTTCACTGAATGAGTCAAATAGCGACTTGTGGATTAATGATTATTACACTTGTGTCTTGTAAAATATTATTTAAATTATCTGTAGTAAGATTTTCCCTTTATTGTGAGATTACATGCTCTTTTAGTCCCACATAATGAATCTTTGCCCAAAATTTGCAGGAAACTTGTTAGCTGCTTCAGGCAAACCTTAGACCCTCAAGGAGATGGAGAGAAGATTGAAAACACAAAGAAGACTATGACGGTGAATATACACACTCTACTGTAATAAAACACAAAGCAATTTAAATATGTGCGTTTGTTGAAACGAGGTTCTGTCTTTCTTTTTTTTGCAGCACTAAATGCGGGTTGTTTGGAAGTGAACTTTAAATGGTTCAATATTGAGAAAATAACCAGAATAGTGAATAAGCTTTAGGTGAGGCCGGAAACCCAGGTTTATCCTTTCAAGGGTAAAAAAACAATATCTTTTCAACCAAGCTTGTCAACAAATACCATCTCTTTACAACATAAATGTAAAAACAGTTGGCTGGTTGTGAGAACGAAAGCAAATGGTTATCCACTTAAGACTCTCTGAGGTGATTAGGCGCAAAGTTCTCCCAAAATATTTGTAGGGTTGCACTGGGAGAGGTAATGAGAATTTGCTGTGCATCATTTTGCGCTCTGACGAGTGCAAGGGTTAACTCTTCAAACCCTCTCGGATTAAAGCGAACTACTACTTGTCTGTTGTTAGGCATTGGAATACATTTTCAAGTTCATTATCCAGTCAAAGATGCTGCATAGAAGGTGAGGGTAACTGAGTTCTTCTTATTTAAACTTGACTGACATTAGAACGTTTGCTTTGGCTTTAGAAGTTAATACGTCAGGTAATATTTATGCTTAAACTCTCTCCCTAACAGCACAACCAAACACAAAGTGTTTTGGGTTTTCTTTTTAGAAAACAAAGCTACAAGTAGTATTTCTGGTATCAGTCTTTTATGCATTTGCCACTGATTAGAAAGCATACGGCCTTCTCAGCTCTAAAGCTGTTTAAAGTTCATGCTGACCTGTTTAGTTGTTGTTCCACGAGTTATCCATTAGAGCCATATTATACGTGGATGTAAAATTGATTCTTACCTTGAACCTGTCAAAGACAGATCGATTACTCCTGTTTAATTTGCTCTTACCTCTGCCCAATGTGGAAACATCTCCGTCAGTTTGAAAATCCCGTTTTGAAGTACCCTCAAACAAATTGCTGTTAATGAGATGGGTTTTATCTTTCCTACCCACACAATTTCAAAAACCTGGTATGCAAAAGTTTACCAAAAAGCAACCAGTTCAAACAAGTGAATATTTTACCTAATTGTATTTTCTTTACAATTTTCAACACAATTAAGAATTTTAAACGCACACATTGCCTTTTCATTTTATTGAAAGCTCGTTAGACGATGAAAGAACGTGAACGGGAGGCACGATAAAAGTGTTTTTTCAGTTCTTCAGTTTTCCTTTCATCTTCCAAAGTACTGTCAAGTACTGGGACCCATCATTTTCAAAGGGAGGAAGATGTACAACGACCAGACGAGCGTTTCAGCCAAAGTATCAGAATCTAAAACAGGCTTGTTTCCGGCCGAGTACAGTTGTTGATTAGGGAACTGTACTGTTGGGGGGGGGGGGGGGGGGGATGTTGGTGTTTATTCATTCAAAAAGACCGGTGGTATCTGCTTTACATGCGTAGTATAGGCATGTAGCATAAGAGAATCTAAACTATTGTGTTATTTTGTAGATCTGGAGCAGAGGCAAAAGACCAGGAATTTAAAGCAACGCTGTATGACTTATTTCGCTTAGTTAATCTCCTCATGACCACCCGATCACAAGATTTACAGCCAACAAAGGTAAAAAAAAGTCAGAGCTGATCTTTTAAAGGTTTCATATTGTGCAGAAAGTTTGTTGAATCAAATGGTCGAGTCTATGACATGAGAAGTGCTATCTGTAGGCTCACGGGTAAGTGAAGGTTGCAGCAGAGCAAAGTCATAGCTTAATAGCTTGGCGTGAAATGACTGACAAATTGAAGTCAATAACTCGCCGAAGTGGCTTGTGAACTTTGTGAAAAACTTTACTCGTGCAAATTGGTTCCAAACTGAACTCGAAACCATTTGATTGCTCTTACTTATCACCTGACCTGCGTCGTTCCAATCAAGCTTTCTGTTCAAAGGCCTTTTAAAAATCGCCTTTGTCTTGTCTGTTACGAACGTTTTTGCACGCTGTTGAGACTTTCAAATCCATTAAGAACGTTTCAAAACGCTTAAATTAAGTTTTTAATCCTTTTTCACAATGGTTTTCCAAGTGGTTGCAAGCCTTTATGACTGCATTTTAGAACTTTTTTGGAACACTTTGAATATTCGTGAAGGTTTTCAAACAATGTCGAACTCCTTTTCCAAAGTGCATACCAAACAGTTCTTATTAAACAAAAGTTTTTGTACAGGATTAGTTAAGTGCTTGCTCTTGTGTTCGTCTATAATTCAGATGCATATTACAAATACTTGTTTGCTGTCTTTTTGCAATTTATCTTTGTCTTGCGCCCGTAAAAAGAAACAAAGATATGTACTTTAAATCTGGGTTTTGGCTTTGGTTTCAAAAGTGGTACTATAGTGCAAAAAAGTTAGACACCTATTTGGGAGAGTTTTCTTCCTTTAGTTTGCACTAATACTTATACATTTGTTAATTCATAATTTAGAGACTTGCACTGCAAAATTTTGCCAGCATTTACCCAGAAGCACTGAAGATTTTCCATCCCTCAGAGCTAAGGTAAGACCAGGAGAGTACCACAGTAGATCGACCCCCCACAGCTCCGGTCTTGAAGAGAAATTGGAACAGGCCAGACGTTAGGAATTATTGACTGTTGTGTCATATTAACTAAAGTTGGCTTTTTCCACAGGAAAATCTGTTTAGCAATAATGGGAAAAGATAAGCAACGATAGTTATCACTTACAATTCAGTTTTATTCAGGTTAATAATGGACAAATGTGGACATTCTTAGGCAAATGCAAATGATAGGTAGCGATGACTATTGCACACTAACCATTGCAAAATCTTAATGACCTCAGTAGTTGTAGGGTTAGGACTACATCATGTCAATATCGTTTCAATTTTGAAAGTTTGCAAAAAAAATTATTTTGTAGGTTTTTTAGCTAGCAATCAATGCGAAAATGGTCGATTTGTCGTTTCAGTGTTGTTGTAAAGGACTTCGTCAACAGTGTTGTGATGGAACCGAGTACCAGCTCATTGACAGAATCCAAACTTCATTGCTTCAGTGCTACTATCAAGACCCAGTTGTTTGAGGACGAAGGCAAGAATTGTTTTATAAACTGAGTTAACCCAGGGTTCTCCCCAGAAAGGACGCGGAAATTATTGTCGTAGGGAGGAAATTTGCATAACAGTGTCATTAATTTGCATCACAATGACATAATTGTGCGTAACAACAAAAATCTCATAAAATTAGCAGGGCGTTATGTAACCCTAAAATGCTTTGGGGAGAACCCTGTAAACACCTGGGAACCTTAATCTTTTTTTTTCTTCGAAATGAGCTGTCATTTTGTTAGTTTTCTTTCCTTGACTCCGATAGTCTCGTTATGAAAATGATAATATAATTTTGGATTTCAATAACAATGTATAGGGCTAGTACTTGGGGATTTTCTGTACGTTTCTTAGAAGAACCCACTTACGTGCTGCATGCACGTGTCCAATAAGCAGCAGAAACTTTTCAGGCTTTACTCCCAGGCAAACCCGTGTGCAGTTATAATGGACTAGTAGGCCATGGCAAGTTGTTACCTGAGAAACAGTCATCCAGAGATGTGAGAAATCTCGTCGAAATGTGCGGTGCATTGGCAAAACTCTACTTGTTGAATGGATACCTCTAAATGAAGTCTGGTAGTCTGAACAAGTTAAGACATCTGAATGGCTTTTGGCAGTAACGGCTTGTCATGGTACCGGAACTATCTTAGTCGACAGTTGAAAAGTGGATTTCCGGTAAATTTAACCTGGTAGATGTTTTTGTGATGTGTTGTTTTTGTTTTGGATGGTTTTGTGATGTGTTGGTTTTGTTATGGTTTTCCAGATTCCAGGAAGATTTTGATGCCTACGCTGGTTTCCCATCTGCACTATCACCTTTTTCAGAAGCAAGAAATGCGAAAGTGTGGAGAGGTTCTTGGGGAACTGTTAACGGCGCTGCAGACAAAAGCAAAGGTACATTTCCGAATGACCTCCTTTTGGAGTGTTCCTGCATTGGGATCAACTTGAGACTTTGTGGGGAAATTAGCTAGTAAACACGCATAATGCTTTATCTATTTATGATTCTTTTTTCAATCTTCGCGAGAAGCTAAGCGTGTTCTTAACATTGATTTCTTACAGGGAGCCACCGATGAAGGTGCTTATCTCATTGTACAGTCACTTCTTCAAACTTTGTTTAAAACCGTTTTGACGGTGGACCGTTCCAGTCCACTTGCTGTAAGTAGCACTGCAATTTTGTTTGCTCTGTTATCCTTGGTCTATGCTCTCACTAGATTAAGAAATGAAATAAAAGGATTGGAAAGGGTATACCAAGAACAGCTGCAAGATCAAATTGCCTGGTTACACACGAAGGTGAAACTGGGAATCTTCAAATAGGTTAGCTATCAATCAGGAAGCTATCGACAAAGACAAAAAACTTGTTCTTCTCCATTCATTGTCTGATGGTGGTCCTTGTCTTATGGTTCAGGGCCATTATCCGGCAGTGCTGATTGGCTTATTTACATTTGGTTCAGGGCCATCATCTGGCAGTGCTGATTGGCACATTTTTATTTGGTTCAGAGCCATTACCTGGCTGTACTGATTGGCACAATTTCATTGGTTCAGGGCCATTATCGGGCAGTGCTTTTTGGCTTATTTTCATTTGGTTCAGGGCCATTATCGGGCAGTGTTGATTGGCTTATTTTCATTTGGTTCAGGGCTATTATCTGGCAGTGCTGTTTGGCATATTTTCATTTGGTTCAGGGCCATTATCTGACCGTGCTGATTGGCATATTTTCATTTGGTTCAGGGCCAATATCTGGTAGTGCTGATTGGCACAATTTTATTTGGTTCAGGGCTATTATCTAGCAGTGTTGATTGGCATGTTTTCATTTGGTTCAGGGCCATTATCTGACAGTGCTGACTGGCATATTTTTATTTGGTTCAGGGCCTTTATTTGGCAGTGCTGATTAGTATATCTACATTTGGTTTAGGGCCATTACCTTGCAGTACTAATTGGCACAGTTTCATTCGGTTCAGGGCCATTATCTGGCAGTGCTGATTGGCTTATTTTCATTTGGTTCAGGGTCATTATCTGGCAGTGCTGATTGGCATGCTTCGAATGATGAAAGAGGAGCACTACAGCAGATACCTTAAGGAGTTCAACACCAAGAAGAAACTGAGGGAGTTTCTAGTGAATGTGTTTGTGGTGTTCACCGAGATGATCAGGCGAGATTTTTACCCACAGGACTGGAGTGTCATCAAGATGCTTGCAAACAAGTATGTATATAAACACGATTATTAGAATTACGAAAGACAACTTCAACCCTACTTGTCGTTTGCAGTCACCAAGTTTTCGTGCAGTATAGATCTGGGTGTCACGGGATTTTTTTTCTCCGGATCAATTTTTGTCCAGGTTATCGCGTTTTAAGGTACCAATTTTTCTGCCACAATCTTTTGATCAAATTTTGTGGAAACATTAGTTGGCGGCAATATTTTCTGTATTTGTCCACCTTCTTTCCCATACTAATTGCAGATGGGACAGGGTTATTGTTAGGTCTGTTATACTTCTTAAGTAAACAAAGTCACGTCTGGCAAGAGTTGACTAAGACCTTTCTCGATGGTGTTTGTGATGCCCGTCGATCGAACGAGAAATAGAGTCGATAAGAGTTCTAACTTTAGTTCTCGTTTAGTTACCAACTCTTAGCTAACTATTACGATGTCTCATGCACTCCCAACGACTTTAAACATTTTAAAATTTTCATGAAAGTTTACAAGAAATATCGATTGTTTGTTACTTGTGCAACTCTCTTGACTGTGTGCATGCCCGTGAGAATTGAACGAAACTCTTCTTCCAGCTTGCGTCTTTCATCCTTTTCTCGTGCTCATTGACCCGGTCTGACCCATTAGTTTTGGAGGAGTTTAAACTATTTGGGTGTACTTTTGTTACCCATGAATGGTCTCTGGAAACATCAAAACGATTAGACGTCACTAGCTGACTCGCAAATGTGCCTGTATCAGTTGGAGTTTCAGTATAGGGCGTATTTTGTGTAACCTCATATGCTGTAGATTGCTTTAAGTCTCTTGAGTCAAATGTCATCTGAAGAAAACTAGTCCCGCTTCGTTGCTATCTGCAGTGGAGCTTGTTGTGATTAAATTATTTTGTGGCGTCTTTGCAGTGTGATACTGACTGCAATTCAGGAATTGTCACAAGCTCTCACAAAAAACTTTCTTGAGGAAAATGATTTCGACCATCAGGTGAGTTGCAGTAATGTATGCACCAGGAACACCTTCTTTACGATAAAAAAAAGTTATCGATGACTAAATAACCCTGTGTGTGTCCCAAGTTTGTTAATTACAAAACTGTTAAAAATTATTTTTTCTTTTCAAGTTTTTTATTTAATAAAACTGCCTTTGTCAACGGTAATTAGGGTGGCTTTTTGTCAGTTACAGTTAATTTTTAATGTCCGTGAGATAGTCATTGACAACTCAGCCAATGCGATGCCCTGGGAAGTAGATTGGCACGCATAATTATGCTCATACTTACTGTATTGTTCATCTGTCGTGATCTATCATGTGAGGCAAAGTTGTAGCTACAATGACATACCTTTTGTGTTCTACAATTAATATTTTCAGTGGTTCCCTTGACATGTGGTTGATGCCCTCAGAATTGAAGGAACTCTCGTAAATAACAGCCATTGCCGCAAGATATATTTCTGTTTACTGAAAGTGTAACAGAACAACATAGTCATGATCAGTGTACAGAGATAATGGAATCTTTGTTTGCTGTTAGATTTTTCACATATCTGTAAAGTAAGATTCTCTTTTGGGGACGAAGGCTTTTAGTAGTTTATTAATGGTTATCAAGGGAGTATCCTGTCTTTGGTTTCACTTAAAATGTTTCCCAATGGAACGGAAACGGGAGTAGACGTTTGTTTTTAAACTCAAATAACAAATTCTTTCCACTTTCCACTGTCCTAGATTCGTGTGTATTTTGTCGAGTCCTTTTAATTTAAGCTTTTGTTAAACTCCATTTACGAATTATAATTGAAAGATTTCTACTCAATTTTTGCTAATGGAACATTTGAAACTGAATGAACTGATGTAGCTGGTACACAGATAATTAACAATTCATCTATTATTCCCAGCTCTGGAACAGCTATTTTCACCTGGCAGTAACCTTTCTCACTCAACCTGGCTTGCAACTTGAGAAATTTACAGAAGTGAAGAGAACCAAGATCGTTGACAGGTTTGCTATATAGTTGATATGATTTTGTTTGATTTTGCCGGCAAGATTAGCTAGCTGGAGTACATGATGTGTCGAAAACTGGCACTTTTCTGTTTGTACAGTGTGGTGTCAGTATTTGTAGTTGCATATGTACCATTATAGCTCAGCGTAACCCCGGCATTTACTTGACGTCAGGGCCTGGTTCTAGAAAATACAGCACAAGATTCAAAGCCAAAATTACTACAAAGTCTTCGAAACTGAAATTGGCTACTATGCTTGTTTTGTTTCCCCGCGAGAATGATTAAAACACGTAAATGAATGCTGCTTTTTTCAGGTCGTGTTGTTCACCCTATTGTAGTGTGTTTGAAAAACTTGAGAACTAAACTTGTATTTTACGTTTGTGCGTGTAAGACGTCAGGCAAGTAATTATTATCTTGATTCTAGATACGGTGACATGAGACAAGTAATGGGCTTCGAAATCAGCAGCATGTGGCAAAGCCTTGGTAAGATATTTGTGATAACGGGGATAATATCTGTTTGTTAACGGAAAACGTTATCATTGCGGAACTGCTAACAAAGTGAGTTCTTGCTCTAAAACACTCAAGGCAGAAATTTGATACTTTTTGTAAAGACCGAGCGTTTTAAAGTTTACAAGTTGATTTTAGATACAAAGGGAATTTCTTCTAGTAAGACAAAAAGGGAGGTGAAACACCTTCTCGTCATTCTTCAGAAAATTTTCAGACAGTTTCGGAAAGATCCTTTATAGTTGTTATAAATGTATTCAAAAAATGGTTAGGCAAGTTTTTACGATTTCATGAATTTTATGGAAATTTTTGGCAATCTTCGAATAGTTATGAAATCACTGAAAATTTTCGGAAAGCACCCAAGCGGTCATGAAAACTTTCGAAGTTTTCGAGAATCTTCGAAAACGTGTACTTTTATTAATATCGGCAACATCACAAAATGTCCAAAACAATCTTGGAAATACTTTTCACAATCGTCGGAAATTTTCATAAAATCTTCGGAAACCTAAATTTATCAGATGTGATCAAAGTCTTCGTAAACTTTCCCAGGGCTCAAAAATGTTTTGTCAAAATTTGAGATTCAGTTGCTTTTAGGTTGTTATATGTCGTGGGGCACTAATACTTACGCTCGCTCACCTTAAGAACCAATCAAGACTTTGCCTATCAATAATAATGACACTAATAATAATATTAATAATGATAATGATAATAATATAGATAATAATAACACGAAACAATAATAATAATTTTTAATGTAGTTCTTAAATCATCATGTACAACAGCTGCGCGCAGCCAAACGTGAAAGCAAAGTAACAATGTATTGCAAAGGTTCTCTGTCGGTTGTATAAGAATCATTTTCAGTATGGTGGAGGATATGCTGACAAATACATTTTTTGATCATCAATTTTTTCTTGCTCAGTTGATGATAGTTCTCTGTCCTTACCTTTCGGAAAACATTATAATGTATTTTTCATGATTATTCGATTCTAAAATGGGTACTCCCCTCCATGTCGATGCTTCACTTTCACTGCTATTGAATGTTTTATTGAAATTATTGAACTCGCTTACCACATGTGCATGGCATCAGCAAATAATCAATTGCTCGTCAGTGACATATCACGGTATTTTGCTTAACCTCATCCACTAATTGTTAAGCATTAGCAGTATCAACTGTTCTACAAAACAGTTCAAAGTAACAGTTGACTGTTACTACTTTCACTTCGAATGAAGGAACTTTTTTACAATGTCATTGTGCTATCTTCCCATCAATTAACATACAAAGTAACTTTTGCTACAATTAACTCAGAACAGTTCTGACATAAATGGAAATATGGTATGCAGATGGCTTGATTTTAAGAACGATCGAAACGGACTACAGTTAGTGCAGTGCTTGACTGTATGGTATGTTATACACAGTGTCAACTCTTTGTAAAAAGAATTTCTTTGTCAAATTCAATTTCGTTTACAGATTCTTTTTGGTAAGAGCGAAAGGATTCAACTGGTTTTGGGAAGAACTAGTTTAAATGGATCATCTGTACATCTGTTCCTGAATATGTTTAAAATTTATCACTAAATATGTAGTTCAACGGTTTTTTTGAAATAATGCAAGTTTTGTTTTCACATTTTAGGAACCTTTCTAAATACTGCTTTTCATTGTAATACAATTGTGCTGTAGTACCGGTATATTAGCAAGCACTGTTTAATTCTTGAATCCAATTACAGCTACAGATGAAGCAAGTTACATTTAATGAAATGTCTGTTCCTCTCCAGGTAAAAACAAGAAATGCTTCATCCCGAGTCTAATTGGTCCCTTTTTGAAAATGACTCTGGTTCCTGAAACAGGTTGGTGTTAAGTTTTTGACATTGTTAAGAGAACTTCAGTTATGAAATCCCACCAATGCGTGTTAATACTCATGGATAGAATGAATGTTTGTCAACCTTCCCTTCTGAAGCACTACATGTTCGGTAAACGAACGTTCTTCATTCTATGATAGATATAAGACGTATTTTAATTAAAATTTCTATGCTGCAACTCTTAATTGCATTGAACTAAACATGAAACTGAAAAAGTTTCGACTGTTTGTTTCGACTCATACTGTCACTGCCTCTTTTGCATGCAGTGACGGTTATCGTCTGAAGGTTTTTGTGGTTGTCTGTACGAGACTATGTGTAACTGTAGAGCTAAGAAAACTGTTTCTTGACTCATCTTTTCTATAGAACTAAGAAGAGCCACTATTCCGATATTCTTTGATATGATGGAAAGTGAACTTCAAAGTAAAGGATTTATCCAACAGGTACGTTCTCTGGAGTTGCCTTACGTTGATGGATTTCACAGTTCAAATTATATTTTCCTATTGCCAATTCTTTTGAATCCTTTAATATGGGTTTGATCAACAAAAGTTGATATGATATGTCTTTCGCCTGTGGAATATGGTGTTAATTCTTTTATAATTTTTATTATTATTATTATTATTGTTATTGTTATTGTTATTGTTATTATTATTATGATGGTTGTTGATGTAGAGATTCAATCATGCAGGTATAGGTAATAACAAAAAGGTTTAAACTTTTCTTGAATGTAAAGATTGTTTCGGGAAGCTTTCGATCACTTCCGTGATCTTGTTCACCCTGACTGTGGTGTTGTTCGGGGACCTGGGACTTGTGTGTTGCTATTGTTGTTTGTTGTTCCTTTGTAAGGCTTCTGTTAAAGTGTATATAACCCCTTTGCAGATTTGTTGATTTCGGATAATATAGACCTACAGAAACAACATGCAAAAA
>JAOBRG010344113.1:0-14164 GCA_027574985.1 Umimayanthus nakama | reverse complement strand
AATATGTAATAACTAGCATCATGCCAATAAAGCTTGTTACTACTACTACTGCTACTACTACTACTACTACTACTACTGCTGCTGCTGCTGCTACTACTATTGCTACTACCACTAAGTCTGCTACTACTACTACTACTATTACTATTACTAATACTACTATTATCACTTTTACTACCCTTACTACTACTACTACTGCTACTACATGTACTACTACTACTACTGCTACTACTACTGCTACTACTACTACTACTTCTACTACTACTACTACTTCTACTACTACTACTACTACTACTACTACTACCACTACTACTACTACTTCTACTACTACTACTACTACCACTACTACTACTACTTCTACTACTACTACTACTACTACTACCACTACTACTACTACTACTACTACTACTACTACTACCAATAACAATGTTTTCAATCAATACTAGACTAAGTAGCAAAGTAGAGAGGACACTTTTTAGTACAGCTAAGAAAAAAAATTTGAAACTAAACTTTTTTCTCATTACTTTTATTATATTTTATATTGTTTTGATATGTTTTACCTTATTTTATGTTTTCTTTTATCTTATAAAATACGTAACAGTAACTGAGCTCCCGTAGTAAGATGAAAATTAAAAATAATACAAAAGCACAAAATCAATTCACTAATATGAAATATATAGAATTTCTAAAAAAAAAAACGGTTGCCACTCTTTTACTTGTAGCCGGGTTGTTCCATTGGTCTGTGTATGAATTCTGGCCGCTGTGTTCAGGACCAACCTGGTAGGTACGAACCCCGCTGCGTGTGCGAGAAGGGATACGAAGGGTCCCGCTGTCAGGTGAAGATAGGTATGTTGAAAATCCGCTTTTTGTGCCAACTATCTGATTCATAGTCAAAGAGGAAACGTTAACTACTAGTTCTCTATTGATTGGTAAATGTCTCATTTTCTCAAAACCAAAGATATCTGAGTGATTTTGATTGTATCAAACGAAATGATCTTTCAATACAGGTTTTCAGTTTAAACACATTTTCTATTAGCAAACGCAGACTCGGTGTAGGTATTTCTTGCTAATTAACAACTATCCCCCAAAGTGGAGGTGAATAGTGAAATATATTCTACCGAGCCGCGAAGCGGCGAGGTGAGTATTTTTCACTAGGCACCGACACTGAGGGGGATAGTGTTTTAGTATTAACCAAACAGTTGGATTTTGTAAGTGCAGGAGTAGTTTCTTCGTTCATTTGACGAACTTCCTCTTCCGTGCATGACAGTGGCGAAACGAGCCGCCATTTTGAAAATTTCGTCTGGAGGTGAATATCCCAGGAGATACCGTGTCTGCTGAACCAATCAGAGCGCGCGAAAAATGCTATCCACCTGTTTGGTAAGTACTATTACAGAACACCCACCTCCTGGAAAGTGAACAATTTGCTGTTTGAAACAATGGCTCCTGTTTTTTTGGTAGTGACAGGGGAGGAAACCTTGCCAATGCTTACTTTTCTAGATTGTGTTATGTTGTCACCGGGTTTGTATAATTATGCTAATACAACTATTCTGGTCAATCTTGGCGAATAGTGGCTTTTATAACATCATCTGCTTTAGTTCGCATGTCGTTGAATATTCTTCAGTTTGCCACTAGTGCTATTCACCTCGATTTTGGATAATAATTGTTAAAAGGTTGTCAGTTTATTATCAATTTTGTCTATACCTTACCATCAAAACTTAGTTTTACTGCTAATTTCTTTAATTGATCATCAATGTTATACTTTATGTAACTAACAGTGGGAGTTCCACCTCGTGGAACTGTCTATTTACCTTATTAGGAGATAGGTTTCAAGTTATAAAAACGTATTTACGTGATTTTACATTTTAAACTGTAAAATAAATATCGCTAATGACAAGTACTTGCTTAAATTGGTCATGTTTATAAATATGTAGTTTCATTTGACAAGAGTCCAACAAAAATCCTTAAAATCGCTGAAACTTATTATCGCTGTTTCTTTCTCAGACAAAATCGCTAATTTGAGTAGTCGTCAAAATTAGTAATCTTAACGTAATACATATGGTGTGAAAGTCCATTTGAAACTACAAAGCTTACTCAACTTTCTAAAGCGCTTGAGCGACTTATAGCTGAGTCACTTCATTTCAAGATATCCGGGTTAAAATAGCACCCAATCACTCTGTTTGTATAAGAAGCACTTCAACAACCATCAACACACTGGTCACGATGCTGGTCGGCCCAGGGGTTTTAGAGAATGTACTGCTACGGATATGCAGTTTTCTATCCGACCCAAAACAATGCGTTGTAAGAGATTGTTACAATGTTCCACAAGGTAGCAAATTGATCCACTCACCAGGGGCGGATCCAGAAATTTCAGAAAGGGGGGGCCAGAAGCCAAATTCTAGAAAGGGGGGGCGGAATTCGACATTTTAGTGCCGCTTTAATTACTTTCTTATAAATCTCTCACAAATATTCCACCAAAAGAGGGGGGGCGCTGCCCGTCCGGCCCCTTCCCTAAATCCGCGCCTGCACACGTTTCTTGGTGAGGTTTAACAACCTCGTTCCACCATTATGCAACAATTAGAATTCGGTGGACGATATAACAATTTAGTTTTAAGAGGTCATACTAACAGGCATTCTTACGGTCCTAAAATTCCTAGAATTCCTAAGTTTTTTCATTCTCCGTAAAACCCCTGATTTTTCACCCATTTTGATCCTTTTTCCCAAAATATCCCTAATTTTTGTCATTTGATATCCGTCGCGGTTGCTCATTGTTTGGTTATTTGCGATTAATCAGACCACCATCCCTTGGATCTTTCTTGTTATAAGCCTGTGTATGTTTTAACCTGTTGCCTGTTGCAGATTCATAGATGAGGGGTACGGTGCTTCAATGGTACTTAAGGTTACATTTTCATTTTTGGTTTGGACGCAGTGGCGTTTGTGCATGTTTCATGTTGGAACATAATGAACAATACGTATGTGTGTGTGTGTGTGCTAGCTGGGGACATTATGTCTGTGGTGTGTAGTTAGCCGATTGGGTGAAATAAAGCTTAAGGAGTGTTTGTGTTAATTATGTCTCTGAATCCGCAATAGATAATAGGTTAAAACGTACATAGGCTTATAGTAAAAACAAATCCGAGGAATTGTGGACAGATTCTTAGTGGTAAATAACAAAACCAACTGGTCAATTATTTCGGAAAATTCATCATACCTAGGTAATTACACGAGCTAGTGAAAACTTTTTTATTATTATTCGTATCGAGTTGTCCGAAAAGGTCCATTTTGATTATGATTTGCATGGTCTGTAATGGTAAGTGAATATTTTTGAAGCTCACTTAGCATTTATCCACCATCTGTGTATGCCAGTATTGACTTGGCTGTAAGAATGCCTGTATCTAGACGCCGCAGGCTGATCTTAGTTACATATCACCCTAAAATACTTTAATCTCTGATAAAGCCAACAGGAAAAAAAGACACAGATCGCTCTTTTGATGTGGTAGTGATTCCTTAGTAATTCGAGAGATATCATCAGCTTTCCAGATAAAATGGGCGCAGCCAGAGGATAGAGAATAGTTGAATATCTCGGATGTGGGGTCAGCTAGTTCGTAAACAGCTAGCTAACACCACTAAAACGCCTATTTTTAAAATTATTTTGTTCCGGCCGATCTAATTAAGTCACATACCAATTGTAGATCAATATTTTAGTCGAAACTACAAACTAAAGTCAGCACAGTTATTGAATAACAACTCAACTGATAACGTTCTAGGCGGAACCACCGTTTGCTGAATGGAGTTGTAAATTTGAATCGCTCCAGCTAAGTGTGCCTGCAATACACTTAAATCTTGCCCTGCAACTTTAATTCAATGTCAAACTCGGCAGACTTAAATACGCTAACTATAGAAAGCACGTTCTTGTTTAAATTGTAGTGAAATAGAATATGTATTACGATAGTTTCTCTTTACTTGTGCTAACTTTTGCGGACTGATTTTAGATGTCCAATTCCACTTCACAAATCTGGGCAGCAGCGGCGGTTATGGTCCGCAAAGCAACCTGGGATACAAAGGCACATCTCTTGAGAACGTTCACGTGATGAAAGGCATACAGGAATGGACCGTCCCCAGATCAGGAGTGTATAACGTTCAGGCCGCTGGAGCTTCAGGGGGAAATTGTACTGGTAATAGAAACGGGGGGAAGGGTGCAGTTGTTAACGGAACAGTGTACCTGACAAAAGGAATTGTTCTGCGAGTTTTGGTCGGTCAGATGGGGCAATCGACTACAGCTGGAAGCGGGGGAGGAGGAACGTTTGTTGTTTTTAAAGCAAATGGCAGTGCACTCATTGTTGCTGGAGGGGGTGGAGGCGGGAGCAGTCATAGTGAAGGTGATTCTGGTCAAACTGGAGCGGAAGGAAGCATAAACGGAGGTGCTGCTAAGTCAGGGGGTCGTGTATGCGTTAACGACAGCTTAACGCAAGCCGGTGCGGGAGCTGGGTTGGGAGGTGACGGTACGTGTGTTGATAAGGCGCATTGTGTACAGAAAAAGTGCAACACAAGTGGGAAATCTTTTCAAAATGGTGGGAGGGGAGGTGCAAAGATCGTTGGTAACGATGGCGGATTTGGAGGTGGGGGAGCAAGTGAGGCCGCCGCGGCCGGGGGAGGGGGTGGATATTCAGGGGGTGGTATACAATTTTCGCTTCTTTTAGCCCGGATATACGCAGGGGGAGGGGGCTCGTTTGCATCCTTCAACAAGTGGACTGCTTCGACTAGAAATAGTCACGGTCATGGTTTTGTGCTTTTTCAACTTATTCTTTGATTTTTTTCAAAAGAAATATGTGATATAAGGCCTAGTTTAGACACCGTGCTTTCATTGTGCACCGAACTCAATTATTTCAATTTGGCGTGGTGACAGAACGCTGAAAGCTCGATGTCTAAAATGACACGCCGATTAAGCACTGTGCCAGAACATGGCGCGGTAAACCATGTTATCAACCATATTTTAGTCCAAAAGCATTTGGGTGCGGTGCTCGGTGCCGTGTCTAAAACGCAAACGTGCTTTGACCGTGCCAGACACCGCGTCAAATGGAATTGAGTTCGGTGTGGTGAAAGCAAGATGTCTAAACTAGGTCTGACGAGATTGGAAACATGACTGTTTTCTGGACAAAGTTTTGAGCTAGATTTAGATGAATGTTAAAACCAGACGGCAAACTATGATACTTTAACATCTAGTTAGTTACCCCTTTCTCTCCTTCCCTCTACATTTTGTGTTGAGATGATGGGTGTTTGGTTAAACAAGTTTCAAATCAATTTTCTATGGAACACCATATCAGCAATTTACTGTAACATTCATCGAAACCTCCAACATGACATTGCTCAAATAGATAATATAGATAATATGGAAGTAAACCTATTAGTGGTGATCGGCTTGGGTTTCGAGATGTCATTTCCCTTATAATAAAAGAATGTTTCAACGCTTTTACACGACCAGGTGCCCTGATAACGGCTGACTAAATTTATCTTCGTTATGGCATCATCCCAGAAAACCTTGCGAGCAGCGCAAAAACATCTTAAGATTGCAGCCATGTTTTTGAAATAGGATCAACCTCAATGAAAATGTATCATCTTTCAATGAAATTTATCAATTACATCTGTACTTTGGCTGGCAAACAATTCCATTTCCAAATACAAATACCAGAACTTCTCTGGTTATGTGTTTTCTTTCTAACTTGTTTTATTTTGAAAAAGAACTGTGTTTTCTTCATCAAAAGAAGCGAAAAACAGCACTTGCTTCTAATCTCGCAACGTCTTCTTAGATGTTACCTCTTGAATGTGCTGAAGGAACAGCTTGGCTTTTAAATGATCATGATCGCAGTTTATATAAAAAAAAAAAAACCTAGAATGACAGACCATACGAAAGTAGTTTTCGATGTCCAAAGTTGCCACGGTCCTTGAAGATCCTGGAAAGTCCTGGAATTACCAAAACAAACCCTCAGACCCTGGGAAGTCCTTGAATTTCGCTTGCGGTCCTTAAAAACTCTGGAATGCACAAAATTTTTCAGCTTTAACTGTTCGAACATAATAAAAATGACTTTGTCATAACCGGACATAGTACTTCTGTTGTAACAGTTTTTTCCAAAACAAACAACGGAGACTCAATTTTTTCTCAGCAAACCTTTAAGGCTCATTGCCTTATTATACAGAATGATAAAGCATTTTTAGTATAGAAGACCCTTGAATTAGATTGAAAAGATCCTGGAAAGTCCTGGCAAAGTCCTTGAATTTTACATTTAGTTAACTGAGGCAACCCCGGATGTCAGTTCATGCATTCCGCTATCAGAGCGGTTTCACTGTGCGTTGAGCAGGTATAGGCTCTAAAATGCTAACTGTAATAAAACCCTCGGGAGAGTTTATTACGGTAATTAACCGTAGTCTTTACTAAATAAACCTTAAACATACGTTAACGTTAACATAAGTTCAGAAAGAAATGAGCTTACGCTAAGAATTTCGAAATTTGAAACTTAAGTAATAGTTAATTTACATATACAAATGGCTGTATAAACTTTAGTAGATATTACCGTCTGTCGTTTTGTTTCGACGGCGGGCTTGAAGGGGAGCAAAATGTTTAGTCGATATTTTAGGCTTAATTTCGTCATAATTTAAGGTACGTATTTTGGTTCCAATTTGAAAAATAGAGAATTCGAATCATATCTTATAAAGATTCACAAAAATTTTGAGAACTTTTGGACATTATTTGGGACCAAAAGTGATGGGAGAAATTTGTTTGTTTTGAAGAAATTTTTATTTTTATTAATTTTAGGTAAGTTTAAAATTAGTTTTTTGAGTTTATACTTAAAGGACGAAAACCAGCAGGCTCGTATGATATCGGAGGAGTGGCAGGTTTTGAGATGTTGCTCCTTCCCCCCCTTATTGGCATTCGACGTTCGTTTTATTTAAACAAAAAGTGACCACTCGCTTTGCAAGTTTATTTGCATTCGCTTGAACTATTGAACTGAGACTTTGAAAATGAATACTCAGTTAGTTAAAGCAAATGTTCTGAAAAACTAATGAGGCGCTTGAAAATGATTTTCAGGCACAATAACGATTGAATTAATTTGTTTCAATAAACAAAGATGTAATAATTTTATAAAAGAATAGCCGTTAAAGATAATTGCCAAAAGTTTAAGAGCAAATCGAAGCCAATTAACTCAGGCTGCAGCTTGGCAACGATAAAAACAAAGAAGCAAAAAAACTTTTAGTGCAAAGCTCAGTGTGTTTGTTTTCATAGTTCAACGTTAATAACAATTTATACCGAACAATGAATGAAAGTGCTTCATTTTCCAGAACTTTGCTTCCATTACTGTTTCAAAATATTAGTTTATTATTTACTTTGCAAGACTTGAGAACAGCAAACTTCAACCAGCACCTCTGGTTCTTGGAAAATGTTAAGTTTATAATATAGTTTGTTTTGGGTGCTCCAACCTTGGTGATTTGCCCCTAAGACATTGATTCAATTCAATTCAGTATCTTTATTGCATACTGCGTTTATACTTACATATGATTACAATAAAAAAAGAAGTCTAGGTACTCGGCCAACTGTAATTAAAATACGTCGACATTGTAAGTAAAATAGCTCCACTCAGTATCTGAACAGAAGTAATAAAATTTTAAACACCACTTTTTGCTGTGTGTCCAAATGATAATTTAACAAAATGCCAATGCAATATTTTGACAAAGTCAGTCAGAAACAAAGCTGTAAAATTGTTTGATTAGTTAGACCTTTTAAACAAAAGCCACAATCTGTCAGTATTTGCAACTGTTTCGAAATTGTCAAAATTGTTCACTTGATCATTGTAAAATACGTTAACCACAAAAAAAATGTTAGTCTCGAGAAAGTCACCCACAACATACTTTCATTGTCCTCAACACAAACACTATTTAACACTCGTTGCAACTTTTTCTGACGAACAACTTAATATTTGTATATGTATTATAGACTTTGAAATGAACTTGTCCAATTTGGAATTTCAAAAATGAAAAAGTACAAATTTAGATACAAATTAGACAAATGCACCTTGGAAAACGCTACTTTAGTTTATTTTCTTTTGTGCTGAGCACAAAGTGCATAAAGCAGAAGGACACGAGTCCCCTGCAAGGTCTTAGCATGAACCGGCACCCAACCCTCCTCATAATTACACTTATCATAAAAACTTTTAAAACAAACAAAACAAAGGAAAAAATTGATTGAAAACTAACAAGAACACACAGTATATACGTTTTTAAAAGAACAATTTGCTTGAAAAAGGGTCTGAAAGGTGACGTTTGGGGTATCACATTTTACCAGAGATACATTCCAGTATCTCATGTATCATGCAAACACAAACCCTCTTCCACAAAACAAAGTAATTCAAAATATAGTTTTCGAATATTTTGCGGAAAAGTAAAATATACGGTGGATCCGTCACTTCTGTGACTACAGAAAAAGTTCTGTGCAGTCAAAATCAGCGCAATTACTTTGTGCCCAAATCTGTCTTCTTAAATATGGTTAAGAGCGACTACCAATTTTGTTCTTTTTATCAATTTCAACCGTGTTGCATGCAACGATCGTCATTTTCAGAAAGCCGGTACATTCATGATTCCTTTGGGAATGAAACTTTCGAATAAGATTGCGCTGGATCAACTAAAAGAGGTTTGTGACGTTCCAAGATGACACGTCGGTGCCAGTTCTTTCGTGCGGACGAGGGACCTGGAAACGAACTTTTTCATGACGTTTCAAAATGGCGCTGATAGGGAATAAATCTTGTAAAACTAAGATTTAGGAGTCGCCCTCTACTCTGAGAACGAAAGATCTCATTGGATAAAAACATAATACAGATAACCCAAACCTTAACACTAAAACTGGCCATCCGTAAACAAACATACAATGGCATATTGTTCAAAAGTGTCAGTTATTGTTACTGTTATTGTTCAATGACCAATGAAATACTTCGTTCTCAGAGTAGAGCCTTACTGAGATTTAGGCCTGGGTTAAACGTCGAACTTCACATGTGCCAAATCTAGTGCTAATGAGTAAATTTTATTGTCCTACCTCATTTGCATTAGATTCAGCACATGTGAAGTTCGACGTTTAACCCGGGCCTTAGTCTGATTAACTCTGCACAAATATCCACAAACAACATGTCGAGATTAGGACTGTGTTCTTTGAGTCTTCTTTGGCACGACTTCATCTTAAATTTTAACAGCGGTCATTTCAAGGATTTTCTAGTTTCGTCATTCAAACCACACCGCAGATCCACCAAGTTCTGGCACACTAGCACTCACTTGGTTGGACTGTGCATGAAGGCGAGGCTCAAAATCTCCTGCCTACGTACGTACCACCGAAACGAACCTCAATATTTTTTGCAGGCATGCAAGTAAGACCGTAGACAACCCATCTGAAATACGATATGTTATGGCAGTTAAGTGAGTCAACGCAATTCCATCAAGACTAGTAAACTCATTTAAGACGTCTGAAATCCCCCTTCTTGGATAACTTGGCGGCCATCAAGGAGATCAGAGGACGTCAGGGCTTCTTAGTTGAATGAAATTTGTAGAAAACTGTCAAAATGATTTAACTTGAACAAATAAAAATAAAACTAAGAAAAACCATTAAAAATTTTGCTATCACTCAGAAACTGGCTGCAAAGGAAACTCGTTGATCACAAAACAATAGTTTTCCTCAACAGTTTTAGGTAAAGGTTTCTTCAGTTAAAAAAAATAACTTAGTTTCGTACAGATGGTACATGTAATTCACTTATCCAAATGATCTAATCTCAAACCGGTGGAATCACACTGCGTCTATTACTTTCCCAGCCTTCCACAAACAAGAACTCCAAGTATATTTTGACAGCGAAAATAGACCGTTTTGAAACTTGGAAATAGGGTCCTAAGGTTGTTTAGTTATGGATACAAAGCCAAGTAATAGTCTACCAGATATCTCTTGATTTCAACAACAACAGGTACTATACTTCACTTTTGTTTGCTACTTTGCAGACAACATTAAATTAAAGAAACATTTGAAATAGAGATGGTTGCTGATTACCTAGAACAACCTTGGTTCTGGTCGAGCCATGTAAGTAGACACTTTGAGTTAATAGTTTAAAAGTTTTGGTACTTGAAAAGGAGAAAAAAAAGAGTACAAAAGGGTGCACAGAAAAACACTTCAGTTTAATGCAGAGTTACACTTAGAAGCGATATTCGCAGATAAGAAAAAATAAGATTCTTAAGCAATACAGCTATTTTGATCGTAAATCTATACAGTTATTTTAGACGTTATTAAAACGAAATGGAAGGAGATTGAAGCACCATTAATAAGTCTTATATCTTGAAATAAAAAATATGATTTTATTCGGGTTTTAAATGGACAAAAACTTTTGGTCTGTTTCAAGTGAACTCCATATTTTGGCTCCTGAACCTTATGATAAGTTTTCCGTAATTTTTTTCGTACTTTGGGAAGAGAAAACATTGCTGGAGGGGAGTCTTGGACATCATTATCGTTATATACATGTACTTTACTGGTCGAAGCAACATGGAAAGAAATAATGGAAGACTTCAAGAAGCAATTAATTGTGAAATTTGAATAAGATCAAACAATTTCAATCTGGTAGTTTGTTAGAATATCGATCTGATTTCAAAAATATTATGGTTCTAATAGCACGTTTTTGTAGTATGAACAGAAGTCTTAGGTTAGTAGGTATTATACTACACTCTAGACCATAGGCTATGCGGGCATAGGTCCAGAAAAAATCATAGATAGAGAATGAGCAAGAAGCGCGTAAAAATATTTATTAGTACATCAAGGGTGACATAACGAATTTTTGAAAGCATGCCAGTTCACACGGCTTTTTCGGTTTAAAATTGTATCCAGCATAACCAGGTTTTTAATATGCGACTTTTCTTTTAGCAAGGTGTTATTAATTTATAATCTTATAAGAGTATTCACCTTTTTCTGTAGGGTATGAATTTCGTAGCGTTTTTTACAAAGATGCGTACTGTACTTATTTGAAAAATTTTGTTTTCAAATAAAAACGTTTATCAGTGGCGGATTTACGGGAGGGCCAAAGCCGAGGGCAAATAAATGACTGAAATTTGGCCCTCCTCTTTCTAGATTTTTATAAAATATAGCTTATGCCCACCCATCCCTTTCAAAATTTCTGGATCTGCCCCTATTTGTGTGTGAAATGTACTTTATGAGCAGTTCTATCTTGGTGCCCTCATATCAGACTGAAACTATGTAAAGTTTCTTTTCTCCACTCGATACAAACTGAGAAAATAAATAAACGTCCATCTGCAGGAAAATAACAAAATTGAAGAAACGAAGCACCTGGAAGAATTCTAATTTGACGCTGTTAAGTAAATGTAAAACTGAGTTTAATTTGAGCGCACAGAGAAAAATTTAGAACAAAAAAAACTCTTTACACAAGCAGCAACTTTGATCAAGTATAAAGTTTAGCGGCGCTTATTAAAGGTGGTAAAATGAAATTACTCATAAAGTCAGTTATGAGTTAATGTCGTCCTGGAACTGAGCCTAACAATTACAGCGGCGTATTAGTTCAAAATATTGACAAACGGCTTAGAAATTTACTCGCTGTGTTTTTAGAATACTTCATCTTGAATAATCATTCATTATCCACTGAACTCCAAGAGAATCACAACTGATCCTTTTCAAACCATTTTCTGTATCTATGAAGTGTTCTTTGCCAGGTCTCATGTAAAACACTTATCAGTTTCTTGCCATTATTACAAGCCTGGCAAGTCTGTCAGTTCTTGTTTTAGTGCAACTGCAGTTCTTGAGTTGCAAGGGCGTCAACACCAACTCGCGATCGTTTGCAGGTGCAATTGTGTCGATCAAAAATCAGTTGATGAGAGGACAGCCCATCAAATCTGTGGTTGTTCCAAGTGCAATCTCGTGCAGTCACGCCTGCCTTGCAAACGTTTGCGTTTCTACAAACTACAAAGTCGTCTCAGAAGAACAAGGCATGTGCTACTTGTATTCTCAAGTCGTGGAGAGGGGTACAGAGCTTAATTACCACGAGAGGTCTGTGTTTTCCCAATATCTTTCATCATCTCAGGTAAGCAACCTGTGCTTTCACTCAACATAGATCACAGATCTTTAAAATTTTTGAAACTTAGCAGTACACTATTCTATAAGCCTGGCAATCATGGTAACGATAGCATTTGTATAAAACACCAACCTTTCTTAGTTCTTAGAGCAAAATGTAGTTTCTAACAAGTATAAATACAATAAGGGAACTCCTTTAAAAACAAAGAACATAGTTTCGAAAACCTTAAACTGTTGTCAACATAATGCTTTTAGAAATTGAGTTTCAGTGGAATTTACTTAACAACCATCTGCTCCTTTTCCAACCCAATTTTCACACGACTTATAATATAACTACTGTCATATGCGCGTCCTAAAAATTTCACTTCGATGTAAGTTTCTGTTTTTGAAATAGTATCTCCAATAATCCACTTGCAAACCTAAAACACAATAACTACGTTCGCTACCCAAAATTGCTGACGCGTTAGTATTCAAACTGCCGAAAGTGATAAAGAATGTCAGTAAAAACGGAGGGACTGTATGAAGATTATTAATCCTATAACGCAGAAGGGGTTCAGTCTGACACCCCAGGCCCGTAGGCAGGGGGGTGCGCGAAGTGCGCACGCACCCCCCCAAGAGCCAAAAAGGTCTGCCTGTTGGACCGTAAAAGACTTAAATTGAAACAAAAATATCGCGGTGATGGTAGGATTGGCAATTTTATTGCATTTCCAGCAATTTGAAGACTTCAAATTTCTTTTTTTTTTCCGGATGAGCATGCCCTCGGACCACTCAAAAACCAAAGCAGTGATCAGCCGTTCCGAATTAGCTGAGAATGTCTCGATTATACTTTAGAGCCCTGAATCCCGATTCAACTTTAGTCGGGGCACGAGTTGCCCAGTTTCGAAGAACAGCTCTCACAAGCCATCGAGAAGTAAAACAGTGAACTATAGTTTTGTTACATTATCAAAATGTTTGTCAGCAGTTTAACAAACCGCTTAACTATAATATCCAAGGGAACTCCGCAAGAACTACAAAATAAGATCACATAACAATGCTGGCCTGTTCGATCGGAGGGCTTTCTATCTTCCCAGCATTTTCAAGTCAAACATTTTGCTGCTAATTCACTGATTCTATAACACCATGACCATGTGAGACACTAATGACCAATCTTTTTTCAAGCGAGCTGACTGTATACTCGCGGAACGCAAATGTACAGAAGATAAAACTGCACCGTGTACGTTTCGGTCCTTCGTAAGAAACTAGTATCGTATTTTGCGAGCATTAAAAGGCGTTTGACAATAGTTATCAATTTTGAAAATTCAGCTGATAATAAAGCTCTTTTTGTCAAAGTTAAGAAGAAAACAACCCTTTTTAGGAAGCTATTTGATACAACCATCGGCCTGAGAGTGCTAGAAACGGCGTCTCCCGTTGTATTAAAGGTCTTCCCAAATAATTTGAATTTCAATGCACGTAAGTTGGATACTCCACGCTGGATGGTTTTGAAAATAGCATGGAAATTCATTAAAACGCTGGTCGTTTGGTCCCGGTTCTTGAGGCACGCACCCCCCGCACAAAAAATCCTGGCTACGGCCCTGCACCCCCCCCCCCTCCCCCACCTCGACTTCTTTGACTTAAAATATTTGTTCCTTGACGGATTTCCAAAAGCTTTGGCACATTTCTTCTTTGTTCGTTAACATATCTTTTGATTTTAATAAAGTGACGTTACGACTGATGACGTCATCAAAATAAGTCACGCAACCTGTGTGCTGACTACAAAAGTGCAACTTTTCGCTAAAAATGCGACTATTTTTGCAGAAATACTATTAAGTTCACAGTATTTCTTAAAATTTTGCAAATTCAAATCGCTAAATGTCGTTTTTTCACCAATTTCAGTGTTTAATTCGACAACCTAAGATGGCGGCCACGGTCTAATATTTATTTTATTGTGGTTGCCATAGAAACCAATTCAACATCACGTGGCTTCGATTTATTGAAAGTACAATGAAAGTTCTTTATATAAATATATATATATATATATACCAAATATCAAGTCAATCGGATGAAAGGTGTCAAAAGTGGAGGGTGGAGGGTCAGAATCCCCCC
>JAOBRG010344091.1:0-14164 GCA_027574985.1 Umimayanthus nakama | reverse complement strand
TTTGTAGAGAAGCGAATAAAACGATCTATAAATCAATAATATGCAAGCAATTAGTAATTTCGCCGACACGGTATTAGGTACTGAAACTTTTTCTTATCGCTAAGCACCGCCTAGCACTAAGGCCGTGGTCACACTTGGCCCAGCGAAAGTATACTTTCATTATTGCCATAGCTACCGTCTGCTTAAAGTATACTTTCAGTGTGACCTCCGGTTTTAGACAAAGCTTCAGCACCAAATGCACGTTCAAAACTTCAAACGGGTCGACCTCTGATTCAAGTAAGGTCGAGACCACACTTGGAGCATGCTACGCAAGCAAACCTCGAGAAATCTGTCAATCTTTGCTGTCGCCTGCGAATTTGCATTCTGTTCAGTAAAGCAAACCTCAGGATAAGTCTTAGCGGAGAGAGCTGCTGAATTAAGATTATGATGAGAAAAAAGAGAGTTTTCTTTTCGAGCTCGTACATGATACATAACTTATTAAACGGTTTTCTGTTCTATATGCGGATTTATTTTTACGAGTCATGCCGTATTTTGCGAGCCTTTAGGCTAACTCAGCCGGTTAAAGTTTATTCCTTCAAGAATTAAAGCACTCCAAAGAACAGTATATTGTAGCCTCTTTTACCTTCTTTTCAGCCGGCATGACTTTCGTTTCAGTTTCGTCCGTCCGCCCACAGAACACGTCATATTTAGCCATCAAAAGGCGGGAAAAAAGCCATATTAAACGGAAAATGGATGACCAATTTAATAATATTTCTTATTGCATACTCCGAATCTGAATGACATGATATCTATTTTTTACACCCGACACACCAGTGACAGCACGCCATTCGTTAATGCGCGTTCTATCAAGAACGAGGAAAATAAACGCTCCGAAAAATGGTGCTTGTTAGGACTCGGGGATTCAAGTGTAACCACAGCCTAAATAAACAAGTTCAAATGCAAGCCTTGACACTATCTTTCTTGCCCATGGGAATCACCTAACAGTACTGTCAATATATAAAAGAGTTCTTCGAAGTTTAATTAACATAACCTGAAGATGACCCAATGTTTGTGTTTTCTAAATTGTTTAACGATTTTACATGATATACAACCCTTGAATACTGTCAGAGTACTACACGCTTTTTTATAAGAACCAGTAAACTTTGGCCGAGCCTCATTGCTCTTAACTTTTTACGAAAATTCAGCCTCAATTGTTCTTAAGCTGTTCTTATTTTTAATTGTACTGTATTGTAACAGTAAGAAATAACTCTTAAAATATCCAAACGTACTTAACTTGTGACTATTAAGCTGAATAAATCGCAGAGGAAATTCGATCGATTTCAACAAGAACAGTAAACTTTGTTTTTATTATTCCAAATCCCAGCCTGGATTGTCCTCGCGCTGTTCTTAATTTTTGGCCCAATTTGAGCTTTGTTGTTCTTATAAAACTGTTCTTATTAAAAAAAAACGTGTAGATTTACTCCTAATTTCGTGAAGCGTCGTTCCCCAGTCCCTGTCCCCTCCTTTTCCATACGGCTTTGTTGATTGCTCCGGGAAGGAACAAAATTACTTGAAGTTTTGACAGGTGGTCGAGAGCTAGCTAGAGCTGCGAGGTCCGTACGACTACCTACGGACCCGTAATTGACCAATCACAGCACGCGAAATCAGACAGCCATACAAGAAATACCTCTTATTAGCCGAGTGCGAAGTCGGTACGGCAAGTTATGGACCGAGTTTTTTCCTTCCTTTATGGCCCAAGCACCATGAAAACAAGGAAGAAAAAAAAGAAGATCAATAACTTGCCGTGCGGACCGAGCAAACAAGGCTAATAAGATGTTTATTATATGGCTTTGTTGATTACTCCGGTTTTGAAAAGGTGATCGAGAGCTAGCGGTCCGTACGGCAACTTACGGACCTGGAATTGACCAATCGCAGCACGCGAAATCAGTCAGCCATAAAATAAATGAATTTATTTCATTTACCTACATTCATAAATAGACCTTTTGCTAACTCGGTCAAACTGGCTCTTTAACTCAAAAAAAACATTGCGTTTAGCCCCTACGAAGGAAAGGACCTAGGAAAATTTGGATATGCAAAATAGTCTAAGAGATTATTGTTGAGCTCCAGAAAGAACTCAGGGCATTACCGTATCAACCGATTAGTCCATGTCAAAAATCATACAGAGCGCGATATTATTTGCCCTTACTCAAAAACTGCTTTTCTCAACGTCTTTCAGCTATACTGTTCACAATTAGATTCAAAGTATAGAATACTGGCATTGAACTCCTGAGAAAATTACGTTTGCGAGTGTGAAAACCATATCAACCGATTCCTTTATAGTGCTATTCCCCAAACCAGTTCAAACGGAACTCGGGCAAAAAAAAATGACGAAACAAGCGCCTGCTTCAAAACTTTAATACTTGGTCTGTAACACGTGACTCGGCAGTTTCTGTGTCTTGGTGGTACATAAGTAATGACTTTTTAAGTAAATTCGTTTGTGCTGAGAACTTAACTCAACTTATTTAACTTAATGACGTAACTAAAACTAACTTAACTTGACAATTCCAAATGGATTTGTCGTTTTAGATTTAGTTTACGCGATCCGTCCCAGCAGTTAAACATCGACAAATGGCGTCCACAATAACCGCCATATTTATCTGCGGTAGCAACCATAACAACCACCCTAGTCTCCATATTTCTTTCTACGGCCCCGTATTTCCGTTCTTAGCCCCCATAACGCTTTCCGTAGCCCCCATATCGCTTTCCTTAGTCCCCGTATCGCCTTCCGTAGCCACCATATCGCCTTCCATAGCCCTCGTAAGTTTTTCCGTAGCCTCTATATCTCTTTCTGTATCCCCCATAAAGCTTTCCATACCCGCTGTGTCCTCTGTAGCTATATCCACTGCTACGATAACTTTAGCAAAAAAACTACCATGAAAGTTTTCCAGTAAAGTCTTACTCTGAGAACGAAACCATTCCATTGATTCTTGAACAATAATAGTACCAATAATTAACACTTTTTAACAGTGTGCTATCGTAAGTTTGTTTGTGGATGGTCAGTTTTAGGGTAAGGGTTACTTGTATTTTCTTTTCATCCAATGGGAACTTTTGCTGTCAGAGTAGAGGGCGACTCATCAAACGGGGGTCGTGCCTGTAGCTGGGCCACATTTCAAAAATGCCAAGTTTGGTAACCTGTTTTCTACTAAAATAAGATGGTAGGCCTCCCTCCTCCGCAGAGGTTCCCTGGGGTTTTTCAAGGAGGGAAGGAGAGCAAGCGAGAGCAACGAACATAATGGAGGACTGGGGAAGAGAATGGTAAGCGCGCGGGTATCTCTGGCCCTCTTTCCCCCTCTCTCTCCCTTCCCGTTTCTCTCGAGGCCTCTGCGGAGGAGAGAGATGGTAGGCTACTCCCCCCCCCCGTCTCCCTCCTCAATAATAATCCTGCCTACGAGCCGTGGTACGCAAATGGTTTGTTACCCTTTTGGGAACTGGTCAGATAACAATGAAAATGATAAGTTGTCGATAATATACACGAGATTTATCCGATATGCTCCGGTTTTATCCGTTCCGTTCCACTTCTTTTAAAACTTAAGAACAACGAACAAAATTTACTGGTTCTTATAAAACAAAAGCGTGTAAATACGGCTTACAAGTTGTTCGGACAGTGGGCATGGGATGCTGCACTTTCGGGGGGTATTTTTTAAGACCCACTTTCAAAAAGAATTATGTGCTTCACGTGATAGCTATACCAGGAAGTTTCACTTCCGCTTTCGATTCTCCCCGTTCTGACGCGACAGCCACGCTGTGGGACAGTATAGTAAGCTTCGGCCAACTAAGAACCCTTGGAGGAAACTCGTTTTATTCAAGTCTGCGTTAAAAGCGGTATGTTCCCTTAATTTATACTACCAACTGTTGGTTTTTACGCTATTTAAATGAGTACATGTAGTCACTTTTAAAATAAATCTTTGGGAAATTGATAGTTACTTCTTAGTAACTTCATTTCTTATACCAACACAGTAAGAGTAAAAATATTGTTGAAGCATTAATATCATTAATTAGTGTGAATGTGTATTTTGAGACTGTTTTCGTGTGTAAATTTGTTCACGAAGTTGAAATCCATACGTCTTCAGTGGTCATTTTCCGACAAATTGCTGCTACACTCGGTGGCTTGTGGTGCCAGACAGGGCACTGATCGAATGATGTGCAATCTTATTACTATAATTTGCTATTAACTTTCTGTATCCATCTTTTATACCAGTTATAAACTGCCTGAAATGTTTACATCATTTACCGGTTATGGAAAACGTTTCAGACTAGGTCTGTTTTTCGAAAGCCTCTGCCGTCGTCGTTTATATTTAAAATTTGTCCTTCGCTAACTTGCGTGACACTGTCCAACCAAAGGAGAACTTTCAGGCCTTTTGGCATCTGAACAACTAAGTAATACGTTTAAAGTAAAAGGCCCATCAAATTGTTTATACTCATTCATATACCTTGAAGTCTATTAGCATGATCAACAACTTCAAGGGAACATAAGCCGGAGGTGAGCTTGAAAAGCTTAACAGCTTTCATAAGTCAATACTTTAAAATAGATCGGGGGAGTTTGTTTGCATGTCACTTTTAAAGAGATTGGCTTGTTTATTTTCATGAGGATAGGCACAAGCAGGTTTCCGATAGTACGTCATTACGTGTAGATGTTGAGCAGCAGACGCAGCATAATAATATTGCTTTTTAAAACTATTTACAGATAGTGTTCAAGGATTATGTGCAAGTGCATTTGTTTAAGAAACAACACTTTACACACGCAGTAATTTGAATTTGACGTAAAAACATCTGTACGAACTGACAGAGTTCGCACAAACTTGTGATATTACTATGATGCTAATGTTTGCTACAAACTTGCATTTTTTTTAACTGCGAATAGTCCATTTCACGGTTCCTGAAAGGTAACCAGGCTTAGACTTGAAGCCGAGGCGAAGGTTGTGCTCGCACAGTTAGAGAAGCGAAAATAATTATCATAAGAAAGAAACTTATTAGCATGTCTATTATTTCCACCTCTCTAACTGTGCGAGGACAACTTTCGCCTCGGTTTCATGTCTAAGCTTGGTTACTTTTCAGGACTATTGAAACACGCTTTCTTTTTATTGGATGGGAACATGTTTTGCGTTTTGTAGCATTTTATCACTGCACTTGCGAAACTCCATCGCGAGTTTGCTAGCTTGCATTATTGGTCACTATACATGGAATTTAATGGCCTTCTCACACTTCTAGCCTCGACCCAGTCTTCTTCTTTCGGTCCCGCTCCAGTGCCTGGTCGCTAAGCTTCCGTTTTCAAAAGGAAGACCTACCGACCGTTGCGACATGCGAAAGTTAGCGCCCAGACCGCCGCGCCGCATAGATCGAGCCGAAGCGTTAAACTGGGGACGAGGCTATCACGCGACTACGTATCGTACTAGCGTATGCCAGCATGTGACGCTGACATACTCTGGGGATACACTATGCATAGGTTGTATTCGTTTCCAGCACGGTGACATACTCTGGCATACGTCCAGGGAGAAATCTTTTTTTAAGCATGCTGTCCATATTCGGACTTAAGGTTTATACGTTAAGCATACACCTAGGCATCCGTTGAACAAGCAAACGCTACGCTAGAGATACGTGACTCATAGGTTAAGTGCGCTGGTCATACGCTGGCCTTACGTGGGCGATCGATACGCAACTGAGGTTCAACACTGTAAATGAACAATACACTAACAAAGCTTCTTTGCTTTTTTTCTTTCACCTCTGTCTTTCTATTTAAAATGCTAATCGTGCTTTTTTTTCTTTTCTAATGAAAACTGTTTTTTTCTTGTTTTGTTTTAGTTCCAATGTTTCAATTAAATTTGAAGGATAGAATCGTGTTTGCAAGTGCCGAAACCGTAGGAATCTTTTTATTTGTCCTTACATGAAACACGATTTTTTCTCAACGTTTTATTTTTAGCAAATACTAGTCTGTTATGTTTGAAGTTATGAAAGAAATGATCTTCGTAGATCTCAAAAATCGTTCGTATATTCATTTTTCATCGCAGTTCGACCCGTTCATTTATGAGTTTATCCCACCTTACCCACATACATAAGTTCAAAGATGAGAGATTAGTTTTGAACTCCTGAGAGAATTACGTTTGCGAGTATGATATCCGTATCAACCGATTCCATGTCAAAACCATTTGGAACGCGACCTTGATTGTCCTTACTGAAAAACCGCTTTTTCTCAAAGTTTTTTTAGCTATATTGTTAAATATACTGCTAAATTCAAAGTTAAGGAGACTAGCACTGAACTCCTTGGTTTAGAGAAACACGTTAGTGAGTATGAAAACCGTATCAACCGATTCCATAATAGTGCCTCTCCCCCGACCAGTTGGAACATAACTCAGGCAACAACAAAAGACGACAAGTTCCTGCTTCAAACGTTTAATGCTTGGACTGTAACATGTAACTCGACAGTGTTTGTGTCATGATGGTATACAAATTTACTTTAAACTGCCAAATCCACCTGTGTTAAAAACTTTACTCAACGTAGTAAACTTAACTTAACTAAAACTAGCTTAACTTAAAATAATTCTAAATAGATTTCCAGCTTTATAATTAATTTCCCGCGTTAGATTCAGTTCCGAGCGATCCGTGCCAGCAGTTGAACACTCAAAAACAGATGGTCAACCAGACCGCCATGTTTAACCGCCAAATCTACCAAATCCACCGGCGCCGTAGCCTCCGTATTTCTTTCCATATCCCCCGTATTTCCGTCCGTGGCCTCCATATCGCCTTCCGTAGCCTCCGTATCTCTTTCCGTATCCCCCATAGCGTTTCCCGTATCCCCCATACCGCCTTCCGTAGCCTCCGTATCTCTTTCCGTATCCTCCATAGCGCTTCCCGTATCCCCCATAACGCCTTCCGTATCCACTGTATCCTCTGTTGCCATATCTACTGCTGCGATAACCGGGATCCCTAAAAATAACCATGTAGGAAAACATCAAAAATTCAACAAGATGTTTCCTCGGAACTTTTTTAGGAAAGTTCTACTCTGAAAACGAAACATTCCATTTGCTATTGAACAATAACAGTAACACGAACTAACACTTCTTAAACTAATAATAAATGGGTTTGATCAACAAATGTTGATATGGTATGTTTTTTCGCTAGTGGGGTATGGTGTTTAGCTGACGTTTCAAGCGTTAGCCCTTTGTCGGAACAGACCTCATTTGTTCAGCGTACTCGCCGGCCCACGCAGAAAAAAAATAGTTTTTTCAAAACTTCCAGTGTACTTCTTAATATTGTGCTGTTGTATGTTTGAGAAAGAACTGCTTACACCAATTACTGTTGGCTCGTAGGTTAGAGTATTGTAAAACAGCTCAGTTTATCATGTGACTGAGGTACTGATCATCTGAAGTCGAGCGGGAGGGGGTGGCGGTAAGGAGAGTAGGCGAAATAATAATTTGCACGCCTGAAAGTTATTGGTATACCACATGACAAAGCAGAAAAAAAATTGCGTAAGATTGACCAAAAAACGTGCACAAAAATTATTTTCGCCACCAGGCCCCTCTCTCCCCTACAAGCTCAGACGGACCCTCCCTTACTCGAGTTCACTGTCCTCCCTCTGTGGCTCAGGGTTATCGTCTTCCACTTCCGGCTCAGGCTCATCCTCCTGCATCTGATGTTCCGGCTCGTCACCTCTGTATCTCTTTCCATATCCCCCGTATCTTCTTCCGTATCCCCCATACTTTCGTCCGTAGCGCCCATAACGTCGTCCGTACCTCCTGTATTTCGAGCGGTAGCCACCGTATCTGCGTCCGTAGCCACCATAACGCTTTCCGTATCCACGACCGTACCAACCGGGATCCCTTAAGAAGGCAAAAATCCACGCAATGAAATCGGTGCAAAACTTCCAAACGAACTCTTTTTGTCTAAGAGACGCCAAGGGTTTTTTAAAAACAATGTCAGTTGACAATAAGTTGATAGCTGGTGTATTTCATTTTCAAACGACACAACGCAGTACAGAACAGCATAATACTAACGAAGTAAAGATTAGCATAGCATAATAACAACTTAACACAAAACAATACAACATAAACAAAACAACAGGTTATAGTAACAGTGCAATACAACGCAACTGCACAGCAAACAATTTTAATACAAAAAAGACAGTAGAGTACAGTACAACGCAACACAACACAACACAAAACGACACAACACAACACAACATTACAGAACACAACAAAAAATAACACGACACATAACATCATAACACACCATAATTTAAAGTAAAGTCCTGCAAGCGATAAATGTTTTTAGATGAATTAGTACACAGCTGGATTCACAGGAACATCTTTTTAAAACATAACATAATAATATTATTTTATATTATTATAGTTATTGTTGTTGTTGTTTTTGTTATTATTATTATTTTTCTTATTTTTATTATTATTGTTAATATTATTATTAATATTATTATTATTATTATCATTGTTCTTATTATTATTACTATTATTGTTATTTATTATTATTATTATTACTACTATTATTATTATTATTATTATTATTATTGTTATTATTATCATCATAATTTCAGGTTAGAGGTTAGAGTATTATAAAACAGCTCAGTTTATCGTGTGACTGAGGTACTGATCATCTGAAGTCGAGCGGGAGGGGGTGGCGTTAAGGAGAGTAGGCGAAATAATAATTTGCACGCCTGAAAGTTATATGGTATAACACATGGCAAAGCAGAAAAAAAATTGCGTAAGATTGACCAAAAAAACGTGCACAGAAATCATTTTCGCAACCAGGCCCCTCTCTTCCCTACAAGCTCAGACGGACCCTCCCTTACTCGAGTTCACTGTCCTCCCTCTGTGGCTCAGGGTTATCGTCTTCCACTTCCGGCTCAGGCTCATCCTCCTGCATCTGATGTTCCGGCTCGTCACCTCTGTATCTCTTTCCATATCCCCCGTATCTTCTTCCGTATCCCCCATACTTTCGTCCGTAGCGCCCATAACGTCGTCCGTACCTCCTGTATTTCGAGCGGTAGCCACCGTATCTGCGTCCGTAGCCACCATAACGCTTTCCGTATCCACGACCGTACCAACCGGGATCCCTTAAGAAGGCAAAAATCCACGCAATGAAATCGGTGCAAAACTTCCAAACGAACTCTTTTTGTCTAAGAGACGCCAAGGGTTTTTTAAAAACAATGTCAGTTGACAATAAGTTGATAGCTGGTGTATTTCATTTTCAAACGACACAACGCAGTACAGAACAGCATAATACTAACGAAGTAAAGATTAGCATAGCATAATAACAACTTAACACAAAACAATACAACATAAACAAAACAACAGGTTATAGTAACAGTGCAATACAACGCAACTGCACAGCAAACAATTTTAATACAAAAAAGACAGTAGAGTACAGTACAACGCAACACAACACAACACAAAACGACACAACACAACACAACATTACAGAACACAACAAAAAATAACACGACACATAACATCATAACACACCATAATTTAAAGTAAAGTCCTGCAAGCGATAAATGTTTTTAGATGAATTAGTACACAGCTGGATTCACAGGAACATCTTTTTAAAACATAACATAATAATATTATTTTATATTATTATAGTTATTGTTGTTGTTGTTTTTGTTATTATTATTATTTTTATTATTTTTATTATTATTGTTAATATTATTATTAATATTATTATCATTATTATTATTGTTATTATTATTATTATTATTACTATTATTACTACTATTATTGTTGTTATCATCATAATTTCAGTAATGTTGTTTGGAATGGTATTTGACTCTCCGGTGATTCTTTAAATACCGATAATTATGAATTCACAAGCTTCTGATTTGAAAACAGGGACATTAGTATACTTGTTAAGCTTATCTGAAGCCCTTATTTCATATGCTTTGTAGAACAGAGTTTTAAAAAAATACATCCGTTCGTACAATTAGTCAGCTTTCCAGTTATTAACCCTATAGGTCGCGAACATGACATATGGCGTGTTGCTAAATTCTCCTAAACTATCTCTACAGTTTCCTTGTAAACAAGCCAAGAGAGTGTTGCTTTTCATCTTTGTATGACCAAGTTCTTCATCCTCGTAACCAAACAACCTATCAGCTTTTGTAGATAAAATAACGAGAAGATATTTGCTATCATTATGGGTGCGACTAAAAGGTTTAATCACTTCTTTGGTTAATGAAACACTGATGGTAAAAATACAAACTCACTCCAGCTCTTTCGCATTCTTCCCATCCGCAGAGTCCTTGAGTTCCTGGTCCAAATTTTCCAGATCAATTTTGGGATCTTCTTTCTCCTGTAAAAAGAATAAAAAAAACCCGACAAATCGATAAACGTTTTCCAAACTAGTTCTAATAGTCTAAGAATCGGAACACGTTTTTCATTCAATCGACCTTTGAACTTGTTGCAAGAAGAAGCGCTCAAAGACCGATTCCAACTTTCACGGAAAATTGTTGGCGCTTTGCTAAAACAGAGACAAAAGTTAGGGACTTGGTTCAGAAAAATCAACTTTTGCAAGAAGAAAATGTTGAGAGAGTGAAGACAACGAGTTAGGAGTTTTGTAAAAATGTACCTCCTTGTCTGGTTCAGGGGCAGGTTTTGCCTGGCAGATTAGCACAAACGCGAGTCCCACAAGCGAGATGAGAATCAAAGTCTTCATGTTCGATTTCCAACGTCAGCTCGTTGATCCTTGGCGACCGAAACTGAATGACCTTGTCGCTTTCCTGGCTTCTTTTTATACCGATCAATGTGAAATGTTTGCGTAGTTATTTTTGAAACTGCTTTCGATACAATTAGGCGGGTTTAAAGGTATTGGTTACAAAGGAGATAAAATTGATAAACTTGATCAAAAGCAAGTAAAAAAAGACTTGAAAGTACTTGAAAACGGCACTTAGTAAAATATCGGCTTTTCTAAGTACAATAGTGTCAGAAAAAATTCTCAAATGTTGAGGGGTTATCTTCCCCTTTTTTTTATAAGAACTCCACAGTTTTGAGCTGAGAATGAATGCTGTTAAATGTTCTGAGGATTTCATCTTCAATTGTTCTTAAACATATTTGTTTGTACTTGATATATATTTCAGTGTATTTTCCATTCGCCCGAACCAACCGGTAGCATATAATACCTTCATTATTTAGCCGCTGGCATGGCCGACGGCAAAAACGCAACACATCATACTTGTACTTCGTAATTTTGATTTTGTTTTTACAATTTTAACGCGAAAAGGTGGTAGCCATTACCCGGATGAAAAAAAATGACTTGAAAACAAAGTTGTACACGTAAATTATTTGCATGATTTTGTACAGTGTTCAGAATAAAAGTCTTCGCCTAGCCTCAACTTCGAAACTGTTCTTTTCATAGAAAGAAAAATAAGTGTATGTCCCTCTATCAGGAGATTAAAAAATGATGAGTTTGAAGTCACAGACCAATGCTGAAATTTTGAGAGAATTTTTTTATTATTTAAAAACGCTTTTTTAGCCGTTTTTAATTTCTAAGTACTTCTATAATATCGTTTTGGACCAGCTTTGTCGATACCACGAAAACTGATTGTCATGCATGCACTATACAAGCAGTATTGGTTATCATTCCTTCGATGTGGTATATTGAAATTGCGTTCTGAAGTGTTTGATCTGGTTATCGAATTGAAATTTGTTAGTTATTTATAAAAACCAAATATTGACGATATAGTGCTTACTTGTTTTAACAAATAAGACATGTAATCTGAGTGCACAGTTTGTTAAAATGATCTTTTACCGACTGTTAACTTCGCAGTATTAAGCCGCAACAACTTAGCTTTATAAATGATGATCAGTTTAACCTTAAAAATGATTGTCTTGGTTCACAAGTGATATAAACTATCACTTGGTACAATTTATAAAAAGAGCCTGAATTCAATCCAATATCTCAGTAATTTGAGGTATGTTATAAAACAAAACTTCAATTTTGTTTTTGCATATTGAGAAAAAAGGGTGCATGTTCATTCATATTAGCTTGAGAACAGAAATAGTACTTTTTCTTTTAAATTTAGGTTAAATAATGATTCACTCTGTCAGAGCATGTTTTAGCCAAAATACTTGATCTTGCCGTCGATGTCAATATCTTTTAGTTGATGTTGTAATAATCTGATTACAATAACAATAATACAAACAATATGGTGAGGCCAAGCTGTCCACATCGAATGTAATCAGTTTGATCGGAAATCAGTGAAAGCATTCAATGAAAAAAAATCTACCAAACTTCCTACGATAACCCTGTTTTACAATATTATCCCAAAACTAAATCCACTCATTTTGCTTCCTATCACATTATATAATATTCGGTGAGCCTCGTGTTTCGTTTCCTCCAAATTTAAAGGCAAATACAATCAACTTGTTGTTTTGCCTAAGCCTGAATGACGTACAGAACCAACGCTTAAATATGTCAACTATATACGTGATACAAACACTGTATATTGAACATTAATACATGTTTAACTAGGAGAAAGTTATTCTTATTTTTAAACAAAATGAGTAAGCTAAGCATCTAAGAAACCCGCTGAAAGAACACTGCCCGGGTATCCTCATAGGGTTTACAGCCACGCTTTCTTATAACTATAACATAAAGGCAACAAATTTTTTTAGACTCCTTTTCTAATAAGAACACCTAACTTTTGGCTAAGGCTAAATGATCTTTAACGTTTTGAGGATTTCAGGTTCAAATGTTCTTAAAAAGTTCTTTGACATAGTTGTTACTACTACGTGTTAGGCCCGTAGGCAGGATTTTTCATGAGGAGGGGGGCCGAGGAGGGGTTTCCCTCAAGAACCGGGACAAAAAAATTAGCCAAGTGCATGAAAGTGTTGAAGACACAAGGCTTTTAGGGGGATCCGGAGGTATGCACCCTCGGAAGAAAATTGAAACTTAAGATACTCAAATTGCTGGAAATGCTCTTAAATTGTCAATTCTACCGTCACGAACGTTGTTTTCTATCAATTTTGAGTATTTTACGATCCCATCAAGCGGACCTTTTTGGGGGGGAGGGAGGGGGGGTGCGTGAGTGAACATTGGTTGTTTTGAATTATTTTCGCACAAACTATTAAAAAGCATAAACAGAAGGAACTATACTAACAAAAAACGATGTTGCAATGAGGAACATTGGCTGAGAAACAAGTTATTTCAATAACTCTGTAAAGCATCCAAATAAAAAGTTCTTTGTCTTTCCCAAGCCTCGGTATTATAAGGATGTTCTTAGCAAGCTCTTAAATTTTTGGCTTTTTTCAGTCTTACGTTCTTACAATGCAATTCATATATGTTATTTACCGGTTGGGAGGTCCGTATAGGGAAAAACTGTGACCGAGGTCTGAATATGTTGACATTTTATTTTCGGTTACAAGTCTCGTCCGAAACTTCCAAGTTGGCATATATAAAACACATCATGTACAGGAAAATAGGCAGTATGGCGCTAGTTTACTGTAACTATACCCGTAATGGAATGTTCGAAAGTGGGTCAGTGAACTTAAACGAGGGTTGGACGGAACTTTCAACTAAATTTCCTTTTCTGGAATTATATTCAATTTTTCTAAAGTATTATTAAGGCACAACAGGAAACCCAATTACTTAAACCAGACCAGTACAAATTTTAGGAGATAATCCCATCCACTTTTAGACAATGGGGCCCAAATTATAATGATTTACAAATTTTCTTTCTTATTTAAATTTTTATTCCCTCCCATTAGGCCCAAGAAAAGATACGTGTAAAAAATATTTTCTTGTTTCTACTGGCGACAACAAAATGTGACGGCCTGTGTTTCTATTTGGATAAAATACACAACTATATCAGTATATTTTGCACTGGGAGAACGGAGGGATAATACATGAGTACAGTCAGTACATATCAGACTCATAGTCTACAAAGAAAGACTACATACGAGATCGCCGACTTAGTTTATTGGACCTGTCCCAAAAAGAAGTTTTTCAACAGTAACAACAACTACTACCACAACAACAATCTTTTTTAATCTTGATTTCCCCAAAATAAACTGAAAGGCTTTTTGTTTACTCAAAGGTAAGAGTAGGCACAAAGGTTTGGAATGAGATACCAGCATCAATTAGAGATCTTTCGAAAAAACAGTTTAAAAACACAATCCACACCTTT
>JAOBRG010344069.1:0-10859 GCA_027574985.1 Umimayanthus nakama | reverse complement strand
TGCTACAGTTCCAGTAAGATGTAACCTAACTGTGAAAACATCGGATAGGGTCACATGCTACAGTTCCAGTAAGATGTAACCTAACTGTGAAAACATTGGATAGGGTCACATGCTACAGTTCCAGTAAGATGTAACCTAACCTCCCGCGGGTCCTTTCCGTGGCACATCCTGCCGCCCACTACTGATCCCGCATTCCCTTTACTTCGAAAAACATTTTTCCCGTACTGTTGTGTACGGGAACCTAACGGGATGTTAGCAGGGAGGTAATGATCCTTAGTCACATGTGTCCGGAGACAAATAAATAGATATAAATGTTGTTAAAAGGCTCTTTCAGAACTTTGCACATGCTCAACGTTGACTGACAAGAAAGTTAGTTACACCCTTAGCTATCAAAACTCCAGCACCGTTCCTGCACCACTCAAAGGTCGCTTATTTCCATTTGTCACTTTGGTCTGGCCGGCCGAAAAAAGAATTGGTTATGGCCAGTTTTTAAAAAATGGTCTAAGGTGCGCGAGTGTATTTTCCCGCCTTAACTCTCCAAATTCCCGCGCTTTGATCCAAGGTGCGCGCGTGCATTTTTCCCGCCTTAACTCGTCAAATTCCCGCGCTTTGGCCGAACAGAGAGAGATAATCGAGCGGCTCTTATCCATGAGCAGGGCCATTCTTTGTGAGCTCGTGCAATCCAGTTTTGGCCAGTCTGGACAAATGGAAAGCGACCTTAGTTACATTTTTCCGAAAGGCAAAGAGAACAGACGGTCTATCTTGGATGACAGTTCAGCTGTAGATAGCAATAATGCTGTCAATGGTAGCAAAATCGTGTGTTGATCTGGAATGGATCAAACCTGGACACTGAGGCTTGATTCACTGAAGGTGTTTTCGTTGGATTCAGAAAGTTTCTTTCAAAAATAATTGGACAAGTTTTAAAAACATAAAAACTGGGTTCGTACACGTTCGGAAATTCAAAAATCCCGGGCTTTCCAGGGCAGTTTCACCGTTTTTTTCTTGGGCTTTCAGTGAGGCCCAGAATAAAAATAACGCTCACAACGAAATTTAAAACAACATTCTTAAATGTTAAAAAGGTTAATGTAATAACTGTAAAGCAACAGCATGCTCCAAGTGCATCATTTCAACATACAGTGTTCCTGCTCGATTGTTACTTGTAATGAAATCAACAAAATGCACCATTTCGCAAATTTACTTTTTCAATGATATTCTGTGAGTTTTCCAAGGCTTAATACGAAAATTCCAGGGCTTTTCCAGGGGTTTCCATGAATTTCCAGGGCTTCAAAAATTTTCTAGGGTTTTCCAGGATTTCTAGGGCCCGTACCAACCCTGTAAAAACCAAAATTCTGACATAGGCCGGGAAACTTCATCGATTTAGCTGCGAAGTGGAAATCAAAATCAACCACTCACGTAACCATAACATTTGTACTTCCACACTACCACGACATAAACAAATAAAAGTTTTATAGTGCATGCCCATAACTTTTAAAATTGGCAGAAGCTATTCCCACATCTTCCTGACGGCTACCACCTTTGCGGATTAAAACTGCAAAACTTACATTGAACGATACAACCAAAACCGTGCACTTGAAGTAGAAATGATATCTTGGTGAATCCTTCAGCATCATACTCTAGAACAGAACTAACAACAGCAAAAAATGTTAAGAATCTGAACCATTAAGAGCAAATTGGTCTGGATAAATCTAACAAACGATAATGACAGAAATTTCAAACTATAATTAAACAATAACTAAAGCATTATATTTAATAAAATGTCCCCTTGTACTAAGCGGCCACTTCTCGACGTTCTAATATTTTTCTTGGCCATTTACTACAACTTTTCATCACTTTCTACCTGAACTGTTCTTCAGTTACCAGCATTATACAGCAATTTGAAATATCAGTGGCACCTTTTGGCCCGATTGACCCGGATTTGAAACTGGAACTAGCGCATTCGTCTCGAAACGTCAGTTATACACTAACTGAACCTCACATGCGAAGAACGTTCCATATCCACCCTTGCGGATCAAACACATATACATAAAACATCATTCTTGAATCAAATACAGTTTGACCATTAATGGTGTCCTTTTAAGACGATATAAATCCAGAAGTAGGCACCGAAGTTTCTTACCTGTAAAATGCGACAAGGAAAGATGAAATAAAGGCGCTTCTTTTGTTGTAAGATGTTCGTACTTGCTCCACCTGTACAGGTAATGAACACAAGGATCCTTGTAAGCCGCTTTGCACAAAGTTCAGTTTAATAAATTATACTTGAGGGTTCAAAATACATTCAGAAAATATATAGGCAGTTTTATGCGCCCAAACTTTGCCTCTTGTTTATTAAGTCGTAAAGCACATATGTGTACATGAATTGTAAACTGCTACACAACAATATTAAAACCAGACTCAAGCAGAGCTTGCTGATAAGTAAAAACGAAGTGCCCTTCAGTAGCATACTCAAAAGTTCAATTGAATTAAGATACTTGCTCCTTTGTTCAACTTCTGAAAAGTTGAGAATTTCACTGCTGATATCGTGATTTTTGTGCAAGCAATATTTTAACAGCTATTCAGTTGAGTTATTTCATTATTGTAATTGTTCGTCCGTCGGTGTCGTTAAAGACCAAGGACATCACGTGGACAGTTAGGTGCGGTGTTTTCGACTCATCTCAGTGACTGACCAATACTGTACGAGTGCAAGGAGAGTGTGTCGCAATCTTGTGCAAGTGCCTAGGAGGTCGCTTTGGACTTACGCAGCTCACATTTCCGCTGTGCCTTCGCCACCCTGTTTTTCAAAGACATCGCCTTTGTCGGTTTGGCTTCGTCAGCCTAGCCTCACAGTCTAGCGCCTGGGTCTCCCAAGTTTCGCTACTCATATCGAATCCTTTCAGCGACGCTTTGAGAAAGGCCTTATACCGCTTACGGTTTGTCACGCTGTCAAGTCAGTGTTAAGATTCTGCTTAATGTAAAAGCCATTGTTTTTCCAGCCAATTCATTATTTGGTGTACAATTCACGGGATATTTCTTCACTAAAACTGCATGACCATTTTTGGCACGTGATAAGCCTCAGCTCGTCGATTTAAATGAAAACAAAGTACCATTCACAAGCGAAATAATTTTGATTTTACAAGCAACATTGACTAACATGTAGTGAAAGCCTTTTCGCCACAGCCTATAATTTTAATCAGCCTATTGTGAAAAACCGACAGGGCCAGAAGGGGCTATATAATAGCTTTTACGCTTTGAATTCCTTTTGGCACACGCAAGTATTTTCGATAAAACAAACGATATATCAGCCAAGAAGTGAAGTTCAGCCAACATGCACTGGTGTATTGTGATCAAATATTTTGATTCCTTCCAACTGACTCCCGAGGTTTCCTGATCCCCAACACACACACACACACACACACACACACACAAACACACTCAGATACAGTACCTTGCTTGTCAATAGCTGCATTACGTTTGGCACATAGTCCAAAAGACACGCCCCACTAATGTCACCCCACTGGGGGATGCGCAATGACGAAACTCCGCCCAGTGCCCTATAATCACATCACAAGTAAGTACTACAGACTGGAGGTCTCCTACTTTTGATACATTCGAAATGGTGACTGTCACTTGGAATTGGTTCAAGCACTCCTTGATGCATATCAAGCAGTGTTTTTGGCGTGTAGTGCAAATGCTGAGTTTAGAAAGTCTAGGATAGATTGATTTCTTTTAATTTTATAGAAAACAAAATGTTTAATTCAGTGTTAGAACTATGAGTTTTAACACAATCTGCTATCTGGAAATACAACATTCAATTTCTAATAGCTTGTACAAAATGTAACCTCACGAATGAAGGAAAAATTAATTTAAAGGTTTTATGTCATACTTTGCTGTAGATATCTTCCATTCTGCTTATAAACACGATCTTGAATGCAACTGTTGCTAGAAAAGTACACACATCTTAATCATACCTCTCTACCCGTGGTGACAGAAACACTGTTGGAATAACATGTTCAGCATCAGGTGACTGGTAGGACACAAGCAGACATGCAACGTCTTCGCCAGGACAGTCCTTAAGGATGTAACACAAAATGTTAAGTCCTGCTTTTTTTTAAAAATTAAGAGTACATTCATTCTGATTGGCAAGTTTAAAACATATTAAGTTAATGCTGTTTAATGAGAATTTTTAAGTGCACCGTATGACTAGTAAAGTTGTAGATACATGTAGTACAACACACTTTTCTGTTCTGACTGCGTGGCTACAAGGTTAGCACAGTCACGCCACATGCATTCAGTAACTGAAACATATCAATTGGCTCAGTAGGTTTAAATTTAGACTTTCTTTAATTATCAACCCTTTGAGTTTTTGCCTGAAATATATTATCAGTTCTAAACAATTTTTGTTTTTTTTGAATTTCTAAAAAACTTAAATCTATAGCCAAAAATGACAACTTAGTTTGGTTACCCCAAAAATGTTACAATTTGCAATTTATTAAAATATATGAGTTCACATAAAATAATTATTAGAGAAATATGGCTGAATTCAGTTCAGCAGGAGCACAGGCAATAGAAAAAGTGGTCCCTTCTAGACCTGGTTCCCCTTGTAGGGGAGGAGTTGACAGCTTACTTTTATCAACAAGTGTGCGGGTTAAGTCTTTTAAGTCCCCAAATAGAATATTGAGAGACTTGACCAACAGCTTAGCATTTCTGTTTATGGACAGTGTAGCAAAAGAAGGTCGTCCAAAGTTCAACCCTTAACCAAGCCGGGGATTGAACCCACATGTAGGACCATCTTGTTGGCAGTCAGAGATCTTATCAACTGTTTTAACCTCAGTCATACAAGAGACCCTCAAAATCAAAACATTAACTATAAATTTTCTTTAGAATTACTAGGAGCTTAAGTGAGTTAAAATATAGGATGATATACCTTAATAAGATATGGAGGAATTTCACTCAAATCAATTGGAAGCTTGATCATAAAATTAACTTTGTTGCCAATATCCTATAACCAAAGAAATCAAAATAATGGTTAATTTTAATTAATACAAACCATGTAAACAGAATTCCTAACAATAAGTGTCTTCATATATTATTCATGTTAAGCAATTTACTACAAAATGAAAAGAAAAGTGAACAAGCCTCGGATGTTAATACCCTTGTGTTTAGCAGTGAAGGCAGTGTTCTAAGAGCTGCATGTAATGGGTCACGTACATGAAGCAATATGATAGAAAATTATTTTATTTATAAAAATAACTGAGTATGAAATTTGCCAATATTAAGCATTCAGATGCAACAGATTTGGTGGTTAAGAAACAATCCCATTTGATGCAATAATTGCATTTTTTCTATCGTAATAGCCTGGCCAGTCCTAACCTCTAATGTAGTCACCTTATTTCCTTCTGCCCCGGATTCCCTCCCTCCCTCAGCGAAGGAAATAAGGCAGCCTCATTGGAGGATAGGCCAGAACTTGGGCTTTAATGTTCAAAAGCAGGTCACTTGGGAACTACATGTCTTGTTCTCACTGAAAGGGTCAACTCTTAAAAAGTGATTTAAAAAAGGCAATCTTGGAACTAACTAGTTAACATATTTGGAGTTTTGCATTGTTTGACACTATTAAATTTGATGACATGATCAACCATTTACATGTTCGTGTAAAATATGCAGTTCATGTGCTATCTCTTTCAACGGTTTTCATACACTAACAGTAGTTTTACTGTTCAACCTACTGTAAAATATGCAGTTGAAGAGCTTGGTGCAAAAACGGCCTAAGTGACGATTTTGGACTACCCTTCACAAAAAACCTTGAAACTATCTATCTTCCTGCTATGCTACACTGACCAATAATAATAATAATAATAATAATAATAATAATAATAAATGTCTTTATTAAAACACTCAAAACAAACGTTTGGGTTAACAATAGTAGTTAAAATATTTTACTATATATGACCAAAGGACTCATGTTAGGTAGCCAACACATTATTCTTGCAATACAATTAGAATTTACACCCAAAGAACACCAATTTAGTTTACTTTTGACCTGGAAAGAAAAGCTTTCAAAAATGCCAAGAATTTCCTATAATCTCTGCTGGGGGCTAAAATCACTTCTGTCTCTTCTTACCCTTGCTGGGTGGGACTCACCATTAGCCTAGAAAACAGTACAGCAGTGAAAAAAAACCCAAATTTCCCAGTATTTTAAAAAGTCACCAAAAATCGTCACTTAGGCCGTTTTTGCACTGAGCTCTTCAATTTATGTGCATACAGTACTTAGTGTTACTGCAGGCCCGAAGGAGGGGGGGTTCGAGGGGTTCGAACGAACCCCCCTCAGACCCAAAGCATAGAAAAAATGAAATAATCGGCTAATAAACCAGAACTTTTATAAAGATAGTTTACAGTGCGGTTTACTCAGTGGTAAGTTAAAGTACCACCGTTTTATCAGCTTTTGGGCTTTTCACCTAGTTGGGACTTGCTCTGTTGTGATTGCCCCTCAGCGATTTCCTCTTGTACCTCGTAGAAGTTTAAAAAATTTTAATTAACTTGTCTTACCGCTAATCTGCTTGTTTAATGATTGTCTTTGAAACTTTTCACAATTCAACAGATCTACGCTTTGTTACGCTAAGTTGTAATAATTGCAAGAATCTCTACAAATTAAAGAAAGATTATAGAGAAGATATTTTTGTTATCTGCTTCTCCCCATACCCTATCTCTTCTTCTCTAAAGTCTAAAACCTTAAATCCGCCCATGACAACCGGAAAACTCGTTAATAAAGTGAATTGACACTAAATATTTAGAAAGAAAATTACACAGTTTACACCATAAGTGTCAACCAAAATGGTGTAATAATGGGTCAGAATGCAGGAAAAGTCATTAGAGAGCACCGAGATTTTCAAAATTTTCCGGGGGAGTATACCCCCATATCTCCCTAGCGTTAATGTCTCCAAACCCCTTTCAATGAAACCCAGCTACAGGCCTGTACTGTTTAACCTACTTTTTACAGAATGTACCTGATTGTCCTTCAACACATGCACCTCAAACTCAGGGAAGTCATTGGGGTGCTGTTTTAAAAAAGCATACTCAAACTGCATCCTGGGTAGTTTATCAACCTGGTTTGACTGATGTTGTTTATACTGTGCTATCAGCTCCTTGACCAATGATAAAAAGCACTCCGAGTCATTGGCATCCCAACACCACAAGGACTGAAAAGTTAATAATTAAACAAACAATCATACAATTTCTTAAAATTTTGTTAGATTTTAGGCCAACAATTTTCAAGAAGATTTTTTTAGAAATCATTTCCTCTTGGGAGTGCCATTTGACTCTTGAGAGATGGAGGGAGGGAGGGAGGGGAGTGTTTGATATAAATTATTTGTTTACATTTCTGTTTTTCAGTTCTGATCTCATTTGGCCATGAATGTTGGTAAACTATCAGCAAATCTATATTTTGTTACAGCAGGTCTATAAGGTAGGGTAGTGCATTTATAATGCTCAACTTTAGGTGCTTGATAATGATCAGTTTACCTACGGCACACCAGAAGCAGAGGCACATCGGGGAGCCATTTCAAAGTGGTCCAAATATGCTTGCACTTATTTTACCAACCCCAATAGGAAAGCTGAGTGAACTTTAGCAGGAAAGAAAGTCACCCAAACATTCAACCCTGGACTGGGCCGAGGATCGAACCACGGTCCTCAGCATTAGGAGGCAGAGATCTTTACCACTGCACCAACTCCTCCACTATAAACCATGTATGTATGAAGTTAAGTAAGGCAGTGAGGGGGTTGGGGGGGATGGATGTAGGGGGAAGAGGGGCACACTACTTTGGTCTCTCCCTTCTGGCTTCCAAGTTTTCCCTCCTCTCCTCCATCTTACCTCTTGCTAGCTGTCCTTCCCCTTCGTTCTAGTAATTGAGCCTGGGGAGGGGAGAGCAGGGGACGATGGGGGGTGGGGGGAAGAGATTGTAGCATCCTAAAGCAAGGAAAAAAGGTTTACGATTGCATGACTAGCTAGCTCTATATCATGCACCACTCTCTGTCTGTAAACCATACATTCCTGTATATTATCAACAGGAAATAAAAAAAAGTCCAATGGTCTCCCCCCAAAAGACCAGGGTTGTGGAAACATATAACTAATAAGTAATGTTTTATTAAAGTGTATGCATGTGCAGTAAATATTGTCAGTATTATGTACATAATTTATGTTATATTGTAGTATTTATTTTCACTGTGTGATAACGATGTTCTGGTCAACAGCTAAAGTTTCAATGAATAACTCACTCACTCAATTATATACATGTAACTGATGATACTAGTGCAAAAAATGGCATCAGTGAGCCCCGATCAAATAACAAATTCCCCTTGAATACTACATAGTACTTTTTATAGTTACATTGGGAGAATTTATCTTTTCATACAAAGTTACTTCAAAGTCACATTGTTTTTTTGCACTAGACTCTTCAGTCATGTTAAGGAAGCATTATTATGCTCCAGTTCTAATGCACAATAACCTGAATTTAAGGCTTCATGGCAAGTTTTCATACATTTGCTATATTTTCTCACATGAAGCCTTGACTTCAGGTTATTGTTCTTGGAAACTGAGGTGTAATTAAAAATGGTTTATTGAAATGAAAAACTGTGTCAACTGAAATCCTGTCGAATACAAGGCTGGCTTGCATGCACTGTATGAGTGAGCCATTGCCACATGAAAACCTGTACTCAAACTTACCTCCATCTTGTTAATGTCTGGGAAGAAATCACGATCATGAGAACCAAAAATAAAATCTGGTGGGTAGCTTGGTTGATTATGGTTAAAGATGACTTCCCCTAAATAGGAAATGAGAGCAAGAGATAGCATGATGACGTTGTTTAAATACTATCAAATCTCCAGTATCCAGGGGAGGGGAAGGGGCTCTCATGTATAAGCATGGGTGCTTTAAACTATTGTTATTAATATTTCCAAACATGCACCTGCTTTAAACCTTTGGCAACTAAGCTATTTTTCATAACAAAATATCTCAAGTGGGGGGTCATTATTCGACCCCCTCCCCAGAACTCCAAAAAATGAAAATAATGAAGAAAGAGTGGAAAAAAGGAAATTAGAAAAAAAATCAAAAAGATTTCAAACTTTAATTTGCATAACTAATTTTGCATAAGTTGTGAGTGATGATGCCATCCATTTAACATCAAAAGATATGTTCATTATTAGACAACGCCAGGTACTGAAAGTTTCATCTTTATTAAAGCTTCAATTTTTAGGCCGGAAAAACCCATAGGGGGTCTACTTGAGCCCCTTGGTCGCTCAAGGGTTAAAGTTTACAAGGTTTGATTTGAAATAGAGATATTTCTTAACAAAATAGATGATAAGTACTGTACATTATTGTATAGAATGTAAAATTAATAGAAATGGTCATTACATGTGTATTACTGAAATATGTTCTTAAAAACAGATTGGCATATTTAAGGAAAGGGGGGTTTATATCTAGGCAGGGTCTATAACCCAAACTGAACTGCTACATGTATATCAGCCTGAAGACAGGTTGGCCTGGTGTTTATTTTTTTTTAGGCTTATGGACTAAATGGGTTGGACATGAGTGGGACTAAGGTGTCTACTAGTACCTCTTCAGTTAACAGACACAACACTGGGATAATACCTACTCTTTTGATTAATTATTAGTGAGCTCAGGTTCTTTTACATCTAATAGAATGTCAAGAGACAAGACCAAAGAACAGTATGGCGAAAGAAGGCTGCCCAAAGTTAAACCCTCAACCAGGCCAGGGACTGAATCCAAAACCTCCTCGTTGGCAGTCGATTAAGAGATCTATCTTTTTTAACCTCATGTACATGACTATGTACATACTGTTAACTGAGAAAAGATTGAAAAAGTGTCCTTTATTGCTTTGAGCAATGCTGGCATTCTTCTTCATAAGTTTCTTATATACCGATAATTACTTTTTTCCAACAGGTGTTAACTCCTTTAAATGCTGACAAATCATTTACCTTTGAACTTACATTTTAAAGTTCTTCCAGCAAATGGGATGTGGAGCTTAAACCGATCACATACCCTGGCACTGGTTAACAGTGGTTGTGGTAGCCTGGAAATCAAAAATTTCCAATTTAAGTCACACTTATTAATGGTAGTACCAATAATGCCAATGCATCGATCAAATCGAAGCTTAAAAAACACTCCCCTCCCACAGGCATTTGACCAGCTCTCATGCCCACGGGGACAGGAATTTGGCACGAGGATGTGTCCCAGGGGTTGGGCATTTGAATGTAAGGTCATGTAAAGGAGGGGGAGGGTCAGACATTTGAACGAAACCCAAATACCTGATTGAACAATTCATAGTTTCCACTGTGAACTCCCATGACATAAATCAAAGCATTTCTCCAACAAAATATTTCATTATGTTTATTTTTAAATCTTCCAACCTTTTAAGCGAGTACCAGCGATTCTAGGATGTACAATATTTACAGATACAAGACACCTAAGTTATATTTTGTTATTAGGAGCTGTGATTGAAAGAAACTAGATAACATAAAAGATTTATCTTGCTTTGTACATATTATGTTTTTAATAGTTGCATTTAAGATTTTTTTTAAATATAAAAAACAACGAATCATCCCATGGCAGCTCGATTTTGTAAATTACAAAGAACGGAGAAATCAATGCATTTTTTCAATTTCAATCCTGGGGTGGTGGCATTTTATCACAAACCCATCATAAACAATGGGGCATTTGATCAGCAATCTTGTCTCAGGGGTGGGGAATTTGGCCATAACAACTTCAAAAGTTATGATGTGATCACTAAATTACTGAACACTCCAACAAGTGGAATAGTCTCACCAGCTGTTGCTGTCGGGGCGTATGTTT
>JAOBRG010344058.1:0-14166 GCA_027574985.1 Umimayanthus nakama | reverse complement strand
AAAGATCTAATTATAAATCTGAATACAAAACTACAAAAATGTCCTGAATACAAATCTCTAAAATACATGGCATAATATACCCTTCTCCTTAAATTCAGCTCTCCTGAGCTGACAAAAGTTTCACTTCTAAAAGCATGCACTAACCTAACAAAAATGTTTTTTTTCTTCTTAATGTTGAAAGAACATGCAATATAATACAATTGTTCTAATTTATGTTTTTTTTTTTCTTATTTATCATTTTCTATTAATAAGTGTCAATGTTCATACTCACTATATACATGTAGCTATCGATCTATTTATATTTGAAATGTTAGATGTTTTGGCTTGGGCTGTAAGTAGTGCTTGGCGGACAGTATTGGTGTTCGCTGTATGCAGGAGAGAGAGCAGGGCTCTCGTTGTGTTCAGGGGTTTGATCACGACCAGAACTATATACTGCCTGGTTGTTGTCTGAATCTTGACTGGGAAAAACTCTGTCAGGAATGACACGTCCATTGTTACGGTGGTGCCTCCTACGATTTCTTCTCTTTCTATATGTCCAGTATTCGTGTTCTAAGTTTTCGTATAGCCATTCTACTTCTCTAACGCGTCTTTGTAGCGAGTTATTTTCTTGCCGCAGATTGAATTCGCGTTCCTGGTTTCCAGCTTGCTGGACGATATAGGCTTCCAGGGTTTGAAGCGTGAGGTTGGCCAGCCGTGCACAATTTTCATTACTCTCGTTCAATCTCCTCAGTAACTCGTTTGCATCCATTACAAATTATGTATACTGAAACCATTCAAATATACTTGTAATTACTACTTAGTTACGGCATATTATCTATAACTTAGAAATAAAACATGCAACTTTTTCAAATGTATAACAAAATTACCCTTCACCAATATGTAATTTCTCAGAACTAGTTCTGATAATTTTTGTTCTTTGTTGAAAGTTCATTTTCCATGTTCACAACGTTCATCATGTTCTTCCAAAGGCTGGTGGTACTGTTCACAACGCGGTAATCTTGGTAAGTTCTGCAGTTCGATGTCCTCTCTTGGTTTTGGGATATTTTTCACCTTTTCGGTGCCATTTTGCGGTTTAGGGAAGTTTTTCACCATGTAGAACAGTATCACAATACAGGCTGTGTTAATCCACGTGAGAGCGAATGCAATTTAAGTGAGGATGTCATTGATCGCGGTTGACCTTTCTTTGTTAATTTCACTTATCTTTTCCTTTATATCGATAATTTCATCTGATAGTCTATTATCAAGAATCGTGTATGTTTAATCCAGTGCGTCCGTGTGTTTCGGTCGAACTTGACAGGCGGTGGAATTTTCAGTGAAGTATAGTGGAGTTGAAACACGGCCATATCTTCATTGGTTGTCCAAGGAACGTAGGAAAAACTGTCTCTTGTTAGTATGGGCAGATGTATTTTCAGTGTTGGTGGACAAGTCCCTAGACCTGTTTGCTGGCCAAACAGATGAATATCACATGGGAAATGGTAGACTGAAAGTGGTGACAACGCTAGAAGTTCCTCTGTTATACTTTTTATGCGTAAAGTTGTGTCTGCTAAAGCCAGGTAATAGCGTCCACCAAGATGAACGAGAGGCTTTAATTTGTCACAGTCCAGTGTTTCTTTGTGCCTTCTGTAGAATGTCACTTTTGTGCCTGGTGTCCAATACATTCCGAGCCATTTTGCGTCATCACTTCGTGGAAGGTAAATGTCGGAACACACAAAGGGTTGTTTGTCTTTAAGGCAGTTCGCTAGAACGTCGGCCCGTACTATGGTTCTTGAATTGGGGCAGGTTATCAAGGCTAGATCTTTCCTTGTTACAGGTCCAGTGTAGCAAATTCCTGACACGTTATATTTCAGTGGTACAAGATATTCCAAGGTACAGATATCATTTTGGCTTTGGAGTTGTGGGACTGTCATAAGGATGTTTAATTTTAGGGAATTGTGAGTGTGTTCGTAATTTACAAGTGGTTCCAAGAGCAGTGGAAATCTAGTATGGAGAGCATCTGTTACGACCTTTAGCTCACTGTGTTGTTCCAGTTTTCGTGTTAATTCTGTTGCTACAAAAGTAGGCAATGATGCTAGGTCAGTTAGAGCTTTTCCTTCGAGGTTTTTTGTCTGTTGAACAATGTCTTTGGTTTCTATGAGCCTCAGGATTGTGAAGAACATGTTAATTGATCCAGCAGATAATTTTCCAAGAAACTCCAGAATAGTTGAAATTTTGCATCTCCAGGATTTACCGAATGTGTTCAAGGTTATCTTCCATTGCTGTAGAGTAGAGTCAATGTTTTCCACATCTTTGATAACTTGGCTTAAGCTTGTGTGCATGGCATCTGTGGTTTTAATAAGAATTGCGGTTTTTCCATCTACAACATGTATCAAATTTTGGAGGTCTCCAAGGGCGTCTGTTAAGCGAAATAATGTTTTCTTAAGGTTTGTAATATGAGTGTTTTCACACGAACCTCCTGATAGTTCGTACAAATACTTCATAATTCCGGCTAGTCCGGCATGACATGCCCATGCAGATCGTACCTTTCGACTTGAACCTTGTGTACGCACACCTGTTTCCATTGGCTGAGAGTATCGAAGCCAGGCTCTTTCATAACTGGAGGATATCTTGCAGTGTGTGAGTGCCCATCGTTTACATTGGCTAAGAGTTCCTTCGTAGTGGCGTGGCCAAACCATTGTTTTTTGACGTTGAGTTGCAAAATAGTAGAATTTTGCTAAATATCTGCTGCACTCAAGGAGGTTAGTAATACCTTGGAAGGCAAACAATTGATGAACGGCATCAGTTAATGTAGAAAACTTGCTCATAATATCATTGAAGAAGTTGATTAGGCGAGGAGAGCAATCCCTTGACATGTGGAAATCCGTCTTATGTTTGGTAATGTTTATTTCTGTGACAATATTTATCAGTTTTGTATCAGAAAAGAATGCAATCGAATGAGAGTTTTTTGCAACCATAAGTGATTCAGGGAAGTAGTGAAGTGATTTTCCGGTTGACTCGAAGTCTTGTGCGGCTATCAGTGTTATTACACAGATTATAGTGTCGGTGATGTCATCCAACCCATTGAGGTGCCTATTAAAGATTACGAGGAAAACTGACATCAACAAAATTCTCTTCGGGTTCCCATGAGTTATACTTGTTTGAATAACCATCCTATTTCACTAAATATTCAATTTTTCCTTTCCTTTTGCGTTTCTTCAGAATTTTTTCAACTTTGTATACATCTGAGTCGTTGCTTTGCTCTTGAAATACGGTGGTATTTGTTGGTGGGGAGGAGCATTGATAATTGATAAGCTAAAGATCTAATTATAAATCTGAATACAAAACTACAAAAATGTCCTGAATACAAATCTCTAAAATACATGGCATAATAATAATATAGTATAAGTATGGTATAGCATAATAAAAATGGTCATTATAGTTTATACAACAAATTTAACAGGTACAGAATTGCTCGTATTTGAAGCAGTTGTATACAAACAAAGCATTTATAAGATGACTGATATGAATTTCCTCTTGTGATAAAGACGACCGATTTTAATTTTATTTCATGCTATAAGTTTTACCTTCGCATCAAAAATGAATTTCGTTTTCTACCTGCACATGTTCATCTTCTATACACATTAAACACGTTTTTTGCTTACTTGACAATTTCGGTGTTCGAAACCTTCTGCAGTGTGATGCCGCATTGTGTGCAAACATCGGAATCATCGAGGCCCCCTGTAAGTTTTCCACCTATACATAGTGTTTGTTGCCACGCTAGTAAGTTCTCCAGTTTTCACGTTGCTCAACTGGCCGATCTAGCCATGGCAGGGATTATCACGTGATCCTAGGCCGAAAACCAAGAAGCCTTAGTTTGATGTTGCGAGATCTTTCTTCGCAGAACTAACCTAATATCCAATCGAGGTTTTCTTCTTCTATTTCCCTTGAAGAACTCACAACCCGAAAACAAACGCTATTCTTCTTATCGGCCATTTCAGCCCAGAACCAATAGATGTTTTTAAGAACCCACTTGGCACGGAAACTACTTTTTTAATCAGTTTTACGTAAATATCTCGGCTCTCTAACATACAATATAGGTAGTGTATTAGTGTTTTGAACCATTTCAAATACGGTAGTTTCTAATCTTATTTTTCTTTCAGTTTTGTTTTATTTTAAATTCATAATTCAACCTATTTCATTAGATTTTTTGCTGCCCCATCCAAACCATCCATCTACAACTTTCTTGCAAAATATTGGACTATGACGTCATAGAAATCGATTTAGCTGTGACGTCATATGGTCTCATCGCCGGTAATAAATTGCTGTTATTGTTATTGTTGTTGTATTAATACACGCTCTAATATAAAACACATCAAAAGCTTTTGGAATTCGAAAGTAAAAGGTTTGAAAACGTTTTTCGCTGTCTCTGGGTAACGAAAGCAGATCAGTTTTCCATTTAAATTTTCATATTTTAGTTGCTTTTAAGCAAAAAGTGCTTGACAGTTTGACTGGCTTAAAAACGAATTTGAAGATCAACCGGAAACTTTGATACAATACTTTTTTGACTGATAAAAGGTAAGTCTGGTACCTTAACAAACCTTCCGGCGATCTAACGGCAACAGATGATTTGATTTAACATGTTGAATTTATTTGAGAATCTCTATCAGGTTTGAAAAACAATTGAATGTGTAAATGTTTTCTTTGCACATGATTTTCAATATAATTTCCTAGATCTCGGGACTCGCACTTCTTTGGCTAAAAGATAAATGCGGCGTCATACTGACATAGCATTTTTCGTGCCTGAGTAGGTCTCAGATGGGAGTGGCGAGAGATCTTTTAATCACTTTAGCATGTTACAACCCTTGCAATGTTGAAAAACTTGCTGCAACCCTGAATGCCGGACAGCATGATTCATTGCAGAAAATAGAATCGGGTTCTGTTTTTCGAAACCGAGTTGCGGCAACGTTTTGAAACATCGCAATGTGTAACAACCCTTTGCAGCTTGTATCGCAATGCGTGACACGGCCGCAGAAACTCGATTCGTTGCAAGCTGCACGAAGAACGTTGCACCTTGTAACACCCTTTCTTATGCAGCAGCAAAGATTTGCAGCAGGAAGATGGCAACGCAATTGTATGCAAGAGTTGCTGCACGAAAACTTGCAGTGTGTAACAACGCCTTAAGTAACGCAGTTCGTCAGTAGCTCTGGACAGGCCAGCAAGCCGTCATTTCACTCCTTTTCTCAATGAAATTTTGCCTACTACGATTCTCTTAAGTCCTCGTGACAAAGATAGTTACTTTATTTTATTTTATTTTCATGAGGACCATGTACTTTTGGCTTAGGCTCAACTGATTGGTGCCCTTGGCCTCGAAATGTTCTTGAGTTTCCGTGGTTGTTTTTATTGAATTAATGTTAACAACTAATAATATTTTATTTATTTAGTTCAAATTGTAATTTGAATGATTAAATACGCCTAAAATTCATGAAATTCAATGACAACGATATTTAAAACCTTTATAATAATAATTTAGTCACTTATTTTTCCTACTTGTTTGATCACGTTTCTCTTCATGCTACAGGAAAGCTATTTTTTATAATCTGACAAAAAAACAAGAGCTTAACTTTAAAGCGTGACTTAAATAAGGGTGAATTTGAGTCTCGATGTTCTTGTCAAGTGTAGGCATTTCAGTTTTGGTTTGTAAATACAAGAATGAAGAGACAACAATTTCATGTCGATTTTTATATCACTGTTCTTGTTTGGGTCGCAAGCAGTGGGAGCTCTTCGAAACAGTTTTCCCCTTTACAGTGGCACCAGACTTTATGAAATGCTTAAGCCGGTAATTCGTTTGTAGCAAAGTATTACTGCTACTCGTTGAGAACTGATGCGCAATGACGTTACATCTTATCATTCCTTGCACCAACCGACATTTTTGTTGCCATAGAAATATGACAGGGTCTCACTGACTGACTGACAACGAATTTCTAGCATTCAGTCGCATTTTATACAAAAACTAGTAAGTAAACACTTCCATCATCAAAATTGTTTGCATGACAAAGAGTACTTTTACGGGAGCATTTTTAAAAGATATCACCATAAGCCGGTTTTGTCGCCTCCTTACCATTTTAAGTGTTGTTTTTTTTAAAAAAACACTTAACTGACGCTAAAACCTTAACTGCGGACGAACATAATTCTCGAAAACTTTATTTGAAAATGTTTCTTGACTCGGTTCACCGACTGCTTTTCGTGCAAGAAGCAGTCTTATGACTAGATGTACTCGTTTTATATTGAAGAACCATTCTTGCATTGTGAGCGGGTAAGGCTGAAAAATGCACAAAAATTTGTCAACATGCTAAGAACACGCTACATGTACTGAAAGCTGAGGAGGAACGAAGAATATATATTTTTGATTTCTATGAACGTTCAACCTCAGCCCAAAAATGAGATCTTGACGCGCGAGGAGCAATCACATAGGCTGCAGTTGAGTCATTTCGCTCACGAAGCTGAAAAAAAAATTCCATACATTTTCTGTAATTAAAAAAATACACGCAAAAATAAAGTAAATGCGGCGGCTATTTTGAAAAGCGGGCGCTGATGTGAAATCTGGGTGTTTTTTATTTGGCCTAAAAATGATAGTCAGCATAATTGAGCCCGCTCTATCAAGCTTCCAATGGAGACAAAAATTCCAAGCAAAGATTTCAAAGGGATTATAAGGGTTGATACTCTTGCTTTAAAGCAAGAGAAAGTTATTGCAACACCAGATAAGGCTGAACTTGGCATTAATCCATAAAAGCCTGTCGTATACGCTTAGTAGCTCAGCCAAGCGGACATTAAGATCACAGTTCTCTAATTGCTATTGTCCACTAGAAAAGGCGAGATCACGCGCTAATGAATGGAGGCGACTATCTTTTATTGTGTCAGTCGGGTGTCTCTAATATTGTAATATCGTGCGATAATAGCTCAGATATGACCGGCAGCTACGTCGCAGTAACCAGGACACAAACATCAACGAAGAAGGCTACTGTATCTTAAATTCCCATTTTTTTTGCTCGTTTTTTTATTTTTGTTTTGCGCAAAGGTGTGTGAATGTAAAAACTAGAAGCTGTATTTGTGAAGTCTCAAGAAGACTGATCTGTTAAACGTTAAGGTCCCCCCCCCCCCAAAACTCTCCAAAATCAAACTTTTCTCGTTCTGACGACAACGGGAAAGTTGGAAAGCCGGCGTACGGGATTTATAGCTTGCGAAAAGCAGACGGTTTCTCTTCTCCTATCGAAGAGAAACCGTCTGCTTTTCGAATAGGCTAGTGGCATTACCACGTGAAGTGAATTACGTAATAAAGTCTATAAATTGTTTGTGGCGTTTTCGATCCTTTTGCATCCTCGTTGCCTAAGCTCTCTAGCTAATACCTACTCAGTGCGCGTAACAGCTTAAGCCTTAACGTCTTTACCGGCCAGTTATTATTGAGTATTGTATCTAATATCTGTGTATCTAAATTCGTGGTGCCGTTTAGATAATTAAGAAAAAAGGAATCGGAGATTAATTCCTTTTTGGTATCGATAGTCACAAACCTACTCAAATAGTAATTTCCAGTACTTGCGAAAGGGAAAAACTATCGTGGCGGCGTACAGAAGAATGCGAAACATTTGTATCTATCCAGATCGGTTTTCAAAATGCTGTATACCTCATTATAGATAGAAAATAGAACTAGAAATATCCTTAGGAATATTTTAACTTAACTTTTTTTAAAAAAAAAACCCTTAAGCCATACGAAAGAATTTCCATAAATTTCTTGAAGCTGCTTGAAAACATGTGAAAACCCAATGTCAACATGTCTTTAAAACGGTGACCTCGTGTCAACTTGGTACGCCCACATCCAATCTCATTATCTTTTTTTATCTCAGCTTGGATTTCATTTATACCGAGTCCCCATCTAACGAAGCCTTCCATTCTGCTCCAGCTCTGCCGGTCGCCATGGCCTTCAATAAAGGCGGGATCTTCGTTCTAGTTGGTATTGCCGTACTTTTGGTCGTTTGTGTCGTCTTGGCTGTGGTTTTAACTTCCAAATCTAGTAAGTTCAGCTACTCCCATGAAGGTATAGTGCTCACCAGTATTTATGCATGTTTGCGGTGAAGGTTATCAGTTGTCGGTCTACCTCGACAAAATGGTGTGCTGTAATATGTCTGTCGAAGGGAATGGTTAGCGCGCTTATTAACACATGGTAAAACTTCTACACAACCATCAGAGACACAGAGATCAACTCCATTGCCGAGGTATTACAGGAAAACGACAAATGGCCTAGACTTGCCACAAGTTGACTCGCTGGATTATTTTTTCACTGTTTTTTTTTCTTTGAAGAGTATTTCGAGGTTCCCAAAACCGAGCGCCTAATGCGCATTCGCGCTTCAAAAACAGGGCCTCCTTGACAGCATCAAGAAAAATTGTGCGGAGGACTTTGCGAAACCGGTCTACAAATGGGTCTACATTGACAAGTGGCCCTGCTTCGTTGAAGTAGTTCAGTATTTAGCTAAGTTCATAAACTTCCATGTTATATTTCCAGGATTGTTGCTTGTTTGAGATCTTCGATTGCAGGGCATTGAACTTAGCATTATTATGGTGTTTTTGAAACTTGAGATCTAGCTAAGTAATTAAACGAAACACTTTTCAATCTGTTCTGAAGCCTTCCCAAGACTCAGACATATCAATCAAAGGTCACCCAAGCTGAGTTAGTACATGTTTTTCCATGATTTACATTGCTTAACACTATATTGGATCAAATTCAAGAGACTTTATATATGGAACATGACCAGTGTTTTAACTATAACTTACTAGAGTAAAGGGTTTCAAAAACATTCTTCTTGCACTCTTGTCTTACTTCTCTCATTGCTGATTTACTCCCATATATTTTTGTTTGGTATTAAAATAATTTAAATATAGACTAACTCACAGTTTGGTTGACCTGTGCATGTAAAGTTATCTGTCGAATAAACCCCAGACATATCAACAACAACGTATGCTGTAAAGAGCAGAGCAGAAAGGTGAAAATGTCACACAAGACTACCAACTATGTCTGTATAGGCCTCGCTTAAATAGACTGCGAGTACTTTTTGTCCAGGAGATCGTCGAGAGAGCGTGCGAAATGTGGGGCGAGGAAGATATCCCGGAAGAAAAGAGGAGACTACTCGCAGTCTATCGCTTTAATACACTATGCTAATAAGTAAAGTTTTCCCTGCGTTGTAAAAGTGAACATAACGGACGGAACATCTGTTTTACAATTGGAATGGTTTTTCCGGCACACTTTTCGTGATGTTTGAACGCCATCGCAACGCTTTCGAAAGCAATATGTCACATATCGGATACACAGATGTTGTTTTAAAAGCTGATAAACACTGTTCGTTTGTAATGTAAACATTGCATAACGAAATTGTTTGTAATCCTACCTGACAAATTGTAAACGAGGCCTTAGAAATGGTGTGCATGCGGGTTTTGTAAGATTAACTTTTCTTTGGTTGTTCCTTTGTTAACTGCTTAGGAACTGTTCAATATTTTAAAACTACAATCTCCAAAATTGAAGTAGGGGAAGGAGCGGGGGCGAATGGGTGGGTGGGGAGGGGTACTGTTTTCGAAACGCAAAGTTACGGACTGACGCAGATAGGCCCTGATAGCCCATGATAGCCTCCGTAGCTCCTGATAGCCTCTGATAGCCCCTGATAGCCTCTGATAGCCTGCTGGCCGGCTTTTCGGTTCAAAGTTGGGATTGACGTTACATTATTGACCGACGGCCAGCCGTCTTTTGAGCCCTGCAACATGATTTAGAAGAAACAACATGCGATATGTGTGCATGCCACTGGATTTATGTCAAAAAAACTCACAGTATAAGTCGGTAAAGAGTGAAGTATTCAGAAGTGGTCGTATCAGCAAAAGAACACACTAATTTTCAGAGTTTGGGAGTCATGCTAGCCAAAAGATGACCGCAGCCCTTTTGCATTATGGTATTCACTGCTCTAATAACAAAAGCAACCCTGGAACCAAACCGGCCCCAAAATGTTCCCTGAACTGCAATGCTACAAATGTTAATTTTACAAGAGCGAACAGTAAACAGTTATTCAGTAGTGGTTGCAACCTTGTTGCGATGGAGACAGTGAATTTCCTATAACTGCGCGCCGTATTATTTGTTTGGAAAAAGTCATGTGTTGTTCAAAAATAACCATCGGTATTCGGAAGATTGTTAACGATGGATTGTCAAAAACACGCGTTGAAGCACTGCGTTATTGGACTGTTTGGATGGATGAAGCAATCCTTTCGTAGTCAGTGGGTCTCGGCAGATAAACTAATAACACAAGCACAGTTCTAAGCAATCATCAGCAGAAGAGAACACTGGATACAGTGATAACTCATCTTTGACGTTTTTTTTTTCACAAGTTCACACATTATCAGCCTTTTCGGCCCGTGTGGAGGGGGGGGGGGTGTTGCGATCGTACCCTACGCATCCCCCCTGCCTACGCAGCTGAATAAACAGTTTGAATTATGATACTCGCATTCGTTTACAAACAATTTTTTATTTAAAAAAATTCACTATCATCTAGATAATTTCATAAGCTTTCTATTGATATAAGGGATTGTGGGTAATCGATGCATACCAAAAACTGAAAACACCGCTCAAGGTGAACAGTAACCTTAACCGAAAATATTTGTTTTTGGAGTTCTTTTGGCGCGTGAAACAACAGAAGTGCCAGACGCAGACGAAACACTACGGTGTTCAACTAGGGACAATTGGCAAATTAGAATTTGCTGCAGCAAGTTAAAAACTACCGTATTTAGAAGATGTACGGTGACAGTCCTTTTTTTTATATGTGCATGTTGGATACATTGCAAGTGTTTCTTGCTTCCATTCCAGACGAAGTTAGTCCACGTTTACAAGATAGACCAACTCGAAAGCCAAGAAGAATGAAATCATATTTTCAGTTTGAAGACATGTTCAGTTGGAAATACGGTGCGCAAGGAGCTTCGGTGTCATGGATATCAGGTAACAAAATAACAAAATACCTTAGTGGTGTCAACCAATTTTTCGAGGGTAGGGTAAAGCGACGCCTATTCGACATGCCCACGGACGCGCGGCGTATATTGATAAACGCTCTCTCTCTCTCTCTCTCTCTCTCTCTCTCTCTCTTATTCTCTCTCTCTCTCTCTCTCTCTCTCTCTCTCTCTCTCTCTAATGATCCTAATCAAAGCCGTTCTTGAATTTACTTTGATTATCTGAATCACAGTGTTTTATATATATTTAATATTGTTGTTACTGTTATCAGTTAGAACTGTTGTGTGCAAGGTTGGCACAGATGGTAAGATCTCTGACTGCCAACCAGAAGGTCCCGGATTTAATCCCCGGCCTAGTCGAGGGTCGAACTTTGGGCGACCTTCCTTTGACACACCGTCCGTGGACAGGGACGTTGAGCCTTTGGTCTAGTCTCTTGATGTTATATCAGGGGAATTAAAAGAACCAACGCACTCGTCCTTATAAGTAGATTTATGCCGGTGTTGTGGATTATGTAGCGCGTTTGAGCATTCACAAAATAAAATTTGCGCTGTATAAATGTTTTTGATTGTTACGTAACTATATAGCCTTAGGGTTGTATAAACACTCCGTAGTGTTAATGTACTATGTAACAGTCTAATTGTAAAAAGCTTTAGCAATGTTTTGAAAATAAATATGCATAAAAACGATTCTTCACTTGTCTTGGCTTCAAATTACTCAATTTCACTTCACCTCACTTCACTTCACTTCACTTTACTTTACTTTTCTTTACTTTAGTTTACTTTACTTTACGCACAGGCGCACAGACGCAATGACGGATGACGCACAGACGTAAAGACGCACTGACGCACTGACGCACAAACGAACAGAGGCACAAACGTACAGACGTACATAAACACAGACGTACAGACGCACAGAAACACAGACGCACTAAAACGCACTGACATACAGACATACTGATGCAAAGACATACAAACGTACAGATGTACAGACGCATAGACCCACAGACGCACATACAAACAGACGCACAGACGTACAGACACACTGAAGCTTAGATGCACAGACGCACAGGCACATAGACGCACAGACGTACAGACGCACTGAAGTACAGACTCACAGACGAGCAGACGCGCGGAAGCACAGACGCGCAGACGGTCAAACCCACAGGCGCACATACACACATTCACACAGACGCACAAGCAAACAGACGTACAGACGAAACGACGCACAGACGCAAAGACGTACAGACGCACAGATGCACAGACGCATAGACTCACACACGTATAGACGCAAATACACACAGACGCACAGACGCTCTGAAGTACAGACGAGCAGACACACGGAAGCACAGACGGTCAACCCACAGGCGCACATACACACATATATACACACAGACGCACAGGCAAATAGACACACAGACGAAAAGACGCACAGACGTACAAACGCACAGTTAAAACGTTGCACAGACGTACGGACGCACTGATGCACAGAAAATCAGATTTCCAGACGCATATACACACAGACACACAGACGCACAGACATAAAGGCATACAGACGCACACACGATCATTCGCACAGACGTACAGACGCGTAGACGTGCAGACGCACAGACCCGCAGGCACAAAAACGCACAGAAGCACACGTTTAGCTGAATGAAATTATTTTAAAATGTTCAAACTGTTTTTTCATATTTTAATTTATGACTCAAAAGTGTTAAATAGTTTACTCTCATGTTGCAGACAACGAATATGCAGAAATTGATGGCAAACAGGATCTTGTAATCTACAACATGGAAACAAACGAAACAAAAGTTGCGCTAAATGGAACTTTGAAGGTGATACATAATGTCTTTGGCCAGATACCCGATCGACATCCTACTCTGTAAACAAGCCCAAGCCTTTATCAATATCTAGATTTCCCTTGCAATATCAATACAAAACCGTTCTCTTTGTTGGGAAGATTTAAAGAGTTGATCTCACGCCGGTAGAAGCCACTGAAAGTCAAATTAGTTATGTCTCTAAGTTTGTTTAAAACAAAAGGCTGTCAGACGGATTCATAGAAGATTTGTATTGAGATCTGGCTTGATTTAAATTATTACTTGGTCAACTTAAAGCTTAAAAGTAAAGCATCCGACTTTAGAAACAAAGTAGTTACTTGGACAAAAGCACAAAATAAAAGAAACAAGTAAAATATTTTTTTACTGCCACCTCTGGCTTCCAATTGTATATTGATATCTACTTTATATATTTTCATACTTCAGACTGTCCAACCATTCGTCGGGATGATCATGAATTTGCTTGAAAATTCTTAATCCGGCCAATATGTGATGTTTTCGTCAAGTTCTCTTAAAAGAAAACGAAACTGTTTATGCAGAATGCCTAAATCTGGTGTCTCGTGAGCTAACAGAAAAGTTTGTTATGAAAGAAACCCCCCGAAAGTTTCGATCAAACTACCGAAGATTTTCGACAGAAACTGTTTTGTTAGAACACCAGAATCGAAGTGGCATTTCAGAGCCTCTAGATTTGAGAATTTCCTGGGGGCCCAGACCCCCTAAGAAAAAGGCATGTTCGCCTCTTAAGACAGTATCTCTCAGAAAATTTTATCTCGATTTATGGAGGTTGGACAGTATGAGATTTTTTAATTTGGAAAGTATAAAATATAAGTAAAAAGATTTTGTGTTTTGATATGGAAAACCGTGTAGTTGCTGGCGTTTCTTCACTTTTGTCCTTGAGCAAAATATGCAACAACGTTGCACTTAAGATGAACTAAATGAAATTTTCGCCAGTTAATGTGAGTCCTTGCTATTTTCTAGAAACGACTGAATGCTCGCTACTACTGGTTCTCGCCAGACAGGGAATGGATTTTGCTGGCCTGCAACACGACAAAGGTGCTGTACACAGTTAGCACAGCCCCGCCTCCTCTGCAGGCAACCCCGGCTAATACACTTGTAAACTTATAAGAAGGCCTATAATCTATATTCTGGTTAGAGCCTCGAGTAGCTAAAATAGTCTGGCCAATCAAAATGCATACAAGGAAGCAAAAGAGATAATGTTTGTTCATATTTATATTAAAACAACTGTTATTAGTTTTTGCCTAACAAGTAAATAGCATTTTACGCGCGCTCTGAATGGACAGAAAAGGTAAGTATCCACCGCTATATTTTA
>JAOBRG010344047.1:0-14167 GCA_027574985.1 Umimayanthus nakama | reverse complement strand
TTGTTTTGAGAAGTTATGTCATGTGCGTGACGTCAGCGTTTTCGAAAAGCTCCGTTTTCGAAAAGATCTCCGTCCACGCGAGAACATTTTAGCCGGCGTTTTCAAACTTATTCACTCTAGCCGGCGTTTTCGAAAAGCTCCGTTTTCGGTGAAAAAATTCACCGGCGTAGTGTGGACGGAAGGCCTAACTGTGTAAATAAAGATGCGTTTTCAAGTTTGCCCGGCGCAGTGTGGACGCAGCCTGAGATTTGCCTAAAATTAAGAGCAAGCTATAAACAATCACCCAGCTGAAATTTTGATCAAAAAAGTTTGATTTTTTAAAATCCTTGCACAAAAAATGAGATACACTTGTATAGAGAGACCTGTTAGAATTAGCTGGGTCATCGAGCGCTGGAGGATTGACATGACGTCCGCGGACTCGGCATGAACAGTTTCAAACGTTTTCGCATACAGCAGGATGAAAAAATAGCAAACACGCATTTCCTAGAGTCATTTTGTTGTTCCGAGTGGAACTACCAGAAAATAAGAACAATTCAATAACAATTTGAGGCTGAAATGGGCAAAAATTTAAGAACAGCCGAGGCTGAGCCAAAAGTTATTGGTTCTTGTAAAAAAATAGCGTGTATTGGAAGTTGAAAGATCCAAATTTTTGAGTAACTAGGGATCAAAGCGAAAAATTGGCTGGTGTTAAAAAATTAAAACTGGCTATTTGAACGTGTTATGTTGTTTTATTGGAAGCAAAGGGCTTTTAAAACCTATATTTATTAAAATAACAAAAAATAAAAAAATAATAAATAATAAGGACCTCCCGCCTCATATTTTTGGTGATTCCCGAGTGAAACTAATAATTTTTTTTACTCGGCCTAAATGTTAATTACTATTATTGGAGGTTACATATGCCCTTTTTACCGTAGTAAAAGGGCTCTTTTACCGCGTTAAACTGTTCTACCGTGTGTGACCAACATTTCCGGTGGAAAATTCGCCGTGATGTATTTCCCTAAAAATATCAAAATGATAAATAAAATTTACCGTGACAAGTACCGAGCGAGTGAGCAGGGTTTTTGAAGTACCCAAGGTGAAATAACAAATCGCGTAACAGGTTTTGACAGATACGCGGTATTCACCGCAAATTTTATGAATATTTAACAATTATTCTACGAGACCGCACTGAATATTAGCTGATAAATAACAGACGAGCACGGAGCGCGAGCCTGTTATATTCAGCAAATATTCAGACGGTCAAGAATAAAAATTGTTTTGTTAAATACAACAACCAATTTTTTTCACTGGCAAATATTTGTTTGAAATTAAGTTGTGTCTGAAGAAGCCGCCGACTCAAAAATACGACAGCCTCACAACCCCGCGTTTCCCATGTATAGTCAATCAATAGAGTATGAGCTGATAACCGGTGACCACCGAACCAATCAAATTGCTTGAAATTGAATAACCATTGGACTGTATTTATTAAAGCGAGTTGTTTATAATAATAACTGGTTTATGTGTGTAAAAAAAGACGAAGTCAACGCGGTAAAATTTACCACGGTAATTCGCCTTTTTAGCCGGAGCATGTGTAACCTCAGCCACCGCATTATGTTTTCGAACCCATTTGGTACCGCTGCACTGTACTCATCGCTGGGTCTCAGCGGAACTACTTGGTAACTAAAGTTGATTAAAGATAGTGTTAATTTATCAGAGCCAAACCGCTGTTTCGTAAACTTTCAGACATTGATGAGTGTTCGACAGGAGAACATGACTGTCACGTGACTCTCACTGCTTGTAGAAACACCGCTGGCTCCTATGACTGCCGTTGTAACCCTGGATGGATCGGAAATGGCAAGAATTGTGCCTGTGAGTTAAAAACAACAAAAAAGAAAATAAACAAACTCTTAAGGCCTATGTAAACGGGCGCAACAAGTCAAACAATGTTAGCCAACAATGTTGCGTCCTATTGCTTGGGGCTTTTGCTGTATGCTGTTATCGTTAAGCACTACATTTCTCATGCGGCCAGCTTAACTTCGTCAAAAAACCACGAAACACTTCTTTAGAAATTATAAGTAAACACGAACACACTACATGTATGGCTAACGTGACTTCTCATATTTTCGAAGAAAGTCTTACTGAGAAATAACCGCCAACTTGTAGTTATAATGTAATAACTAGATACCAAGAAAACTCGGCGAAAACCGAAAGAAATACCTGAGTTTCTGTCCAATGAACATTTCCTAGGGGTAAAAAACTGCTATGAAGTATTGCAGTCACGTCACGTGACCAGCGGCCTGTACACCGTTGTACCCGACAAACAAGGAAAACTGGAAGTGTTCTGTGACATGGAGACAGACGGCGGGGGTTGGACAGTTTTCCAGAGACGAGTTGATGGATCGGTGGATTTCTACCTCTGTTGGGACGACTACAAGAGAGGATTTGGAAACTTGAGTGGCGAGTTTCGGTTGGGAAATGACAACATTCACCGTCTGACCAGCTCTGGTCCCCAAGTACTGAGGGTGGATATGGAAGACTTTGAGTCAGACAGACGTTTTGCGAAGTACAGCAACTTCTCTGTGGCGAGCGAGCAGATGGGGTACCTGTTGTTCGTGGGTGGGTACAACGGGAACGCCGGGGATTCCCCAAATGCCCCCCCCTAGATTTTGGACCGAAAGTAATTTTTTGTATATTTTGTCTCAAAAGGAGCTAAAAAGCGTCTGTAGCAAATTTTCGTTTCTTGAAAATGCCCTTCCTAAATTTTGTGTCTGGCTACGGCCCTGACTGCACGAGCTGTAACGCACAAGTTGATCTACGCTCTGAAATTTTAGTTAATTTTAAAAATCATGATAGCTTTAACAAGTTTTAATCAGCTCTGTGTCGCTTTGCAAGTTTTCCTTCGGTTGCTTACTTTTAGAAAATATAGTATGTATGTGAAGTTTCAGATTTTATTTAATAGCCGTTCTCATTCACGATTCTGGTTGTCCTTTAATCAATCAATGGAGTGCGAACTTCATCAGTCACGTCATCGAGCGTATCTTGTTTTCGTCGCATTTTTTTAGTCGAATATGTCAAAAACCATTTGTTTTATAAAAATATATGTACAAAGTACAATCTTGTTTAAATTTAAAAGATAATATGCTCTGAGAATGACCTGTTTACAAAAATAGTAGTCTCTGTGTTAAGTGCAGTGCCATGACGATTTGCCATGATTTGTGGATGTGTCGTGTGGCTTTGGTTGCCACAGCTATCTCGCGATTCCTTTCTTTTTCATAAAAAGTATTTTTTAAATCGTCAAAATTTAAAAAAAAAACAGTGACCATAACCTTTTCGCTTTTGGGTGTTTTGAGTTCAAAAAGATTATCATTTAATACCTAGTCACTCCTCCCTCTGTAAAAGCGACAACAGTCTAATGACTCAAAATAAAGCAGAGCTCTCAAGTTTGTGTTTTCGCAAAGAGTGAGTTTGTTTGATGGGCGATTGCCAAACGACACGAGCTTCATCTAAGGCAGTAAGGGGGTCCGTGGGCACGCTCCCCCGGAAGGTTTTTGAGTTTTGCACTTGTTGAATAGCCAGAAATGCGCTATTGAATCCAGGCGCATTTTCTCCTTCTATGGACGGAAATTAACGATTATAAGCACTTCTGACGGAAGAGTGCTATAGCTAATGTGCGAGAAATACTCGTGTAAGCGTGAGAGCATGAGATTACATCAAAAAGCGTGAGACTTGCGCTCAATGCGTGAGACTTGAGAGCTCTAATAGAGACAGTCTTAAATCGTAACAGCAGTAGCCACGTGCACGTTTCGCGTGCCTATTTTTATTAGTTCCCTTCGCGTCAACGTACAGTCCTTTCTTGGATGCCGGAACCTACAAGGCAAACCAGCTACGGTGTTAATACAGCCGCTTACTACAGGACGCATGCTCAAGAAACACAACTATCCGGACCCCGCAAAAGGAAGCGTATAAACTGATCCTTACCCGTTCCCAGTGATCCTATTGATGTATCCAGCGCTTATACGATACGTACGTACAAATTTTCCGTGTAAACAGAAATTTGTTGCGATGAACAGTACAGGTATTTATCTGATCCGTTCCCATCGTTGGGAATTGTAAATCAGCCTTCAGTTGATATAAACAACCCTTAAATTTTTCCAACCTAAAATTTGAAACTTTCAGTACCTGTAGTCTGATAATAAGCGCATCTTTTGACGTTAATTTGATGACGTCATCACTTATACGTTATACGTAAAATATTATGCAAATTAAAATTCAAAATATAAAAAAGTAAAATTTTGGGGTAATTTGTTTTAAGTTCTTCATTTAAACTCTTTTCTCAGTTATTATCCCGTTTGAGGCTGCAAACACATGTTTTTTGCTAATTTGACTACTTTAAATTAGCTGCAGTTTTGCCAAAAAAAGTCTTTTGAAAAATCCAAGATGGCGGCCAAAAAGGGGGCTAAGATGGCGAATATGTTGTGACACGACTGTTGCCATAGCAACAGTTTTTATGGAAAGTAAGTAGCTAACCTATATTAAAGCTGCTTGCATGCCAAAGCTTAATTTTTTATCTACAGCCGTTTTAAAAATCTATGGGAGTCCAAATGACCCCCCCCACCGGGTTAATTTGTTACAATGGATAGCTTGGTCGTCCGGAGGCTAAGAGCTACAGATCAGGACAAAGAAAACTCAGTTTCTAGTTATAACAGCATTTAAAAGCCAAGAAGCGGTCTTTCTTTGTTATTACGTTTTGTGGCATAGACAAAACTTTACACTTAAGTAGTAAAACTACTAAAAAAAACAAAGGCATAACTTTTTTATTACAGTTAGTCACAACCACAACAAGTTTACGACCAAAGACCGGGACAACGACCATGCTAGAGGGAACTGCGCGGTCCATTATAAGGGTGCTTGGTGGTACAGCGCGTGTCACTACTCGAACCTCAATGGCCGATATCTGGGGGGACATCATTCTTCTTATGCAGATGGAGTCCACTGGGGAACATTCAGAGGGCATTTTTACTCCTTGAAGACCACCGAAATGAAAATAAGGCCGGCAAACTGAAAACAGAATTAATGGTTTGAAAGACAAACTGACGGCTTTACATTTCCCGGACACGTTTCAACTTGATATGTTTACTTGACTAAACGTCACTATTCATCAAGATTGAAGGGAATAATTTTATTAGCATAAACAAATTCGGTGACAACACAATGCGTTCAAGAAAAGTGGAAATAATTCAGTTTGATTTCTTTTACTCTTCTCCCAACGTATCCACAGCAATGGGCATGCGCTCTACAGAGCTGGCTGCCTCATTTCCATAAGCACTTACAGTTTGCACAAAGATGGCGGCTCTGCAATCGAGCTATGAGTTACGATTTCATAAAAATTGGAGATCCTCGACAACGTCTGTTAAAGCTGATCGGACAAAACTGCTTCAAAGTTATTAATACCTTGAAGCAGTTGCAATTTAATTGAAATAGAAATTAGAGGAACAAATTGTGAAGTTTCCTCCAGGAATCGTGCAACGTGCTTGCTTTTGGAGTGTTGGAAATCACAATCATTTTTATAGAGAAAGCGACATTACAATTTTTCTTGAATGAAGACGTTTTGTTCAATGGAAGTTGAGTTGACTCGGATGGAATTTCAAAGTGGAGCCGTGGAAGTACAAATGTTGTTCAAGGAGAGATGCATTAGCGGAGCTTAGCGATCAGGACAGATGACACTGGACATGCGAGCAAATTGTTTGTTAAAACATTTTCTTATCTCTGCATACTTCCATTTCCAATTTAGTAGCTTTCTTTGTATCGTTAGAAACTGTAATATTCTACATTCGCAAGACGTTACGCCGGCCTGGGAGGTGGACAGTGAGAAATTATTCACCGAAGTGGAGGTGAATATACTGGGCTTTTCACCGACACTTAGGTGAATAATTACAGTGGCATACACCAGACCAGTGAATCAGTGAAGTAAAAAATTACAATCTTTGTATTTTTATACCGTATTTTGAAATTTGTTAACAAACCGGAAGTTGACAATTGTTTCATGTTAGCATTAGGAATTCTGTATCCCTTGTGGTTTTGAGACATAGAATGATGTTTGAAAACAAAACTTTTTACCTTGAAAAACACTCAAACCAAATTTTGTCGCTTTCTTTCTATTGATTGGGATGGCTTTCTCAAATATTTCTGAAATTTGAGCTTCGCTTAAACTTTTCAGAAACGTGGACGCCATGTCTTCACTTCCGTGTGCTGTCGTGCGAGCCGGGAATATCCAACAATTATTCACCGACACTGAGGTGAATAATTACGTTAGCCTTTAACAAACCAGTGAATCAGTGAAGCAAAAAATTACAGTCTTTGTATTTTTGATGCCATATTTTAAAATTGATAAACAAACCGGAAAATGACAACTGCTTCATGTTAGCGTTACGATTTCTGTATCTCTTGTAAAACTGAGACGTAGAATGTTTGAAAACAAAACTTTTATACTTCGGAAAACACCAAAACCGGATTTCGTCGCTTTCTTTTTACTTATTGGGATGGATTTCTCGTTTGTTTCTGGAGTTTGAACTTTACTTAAACATTTCGGAAACCAGGACGCCATGTCGTCACTTCCGTGTGCAGTCATGCGAGCCAGGATTATCCCAGGATATTACTGGCTCGCATAACTGCACACGGCCAATCAGAGCGCGCGAAGAACACTATTCACCGGTTTGGTATATGCTAACCCTAACCTAGGATATTCCTAGATAGGTGACCAATCAGAGCACGCGAAATACGCTATTCACTGCTTTGTTATATGCTGGTGTCCATTAGTCAGAGAAAGCGAACCAATCAGATTACTTGAAGTACCAACGTCACCGAGTTTGTACATGCTTATAGAAAATATAATAGTAAAACTGATTCTTAATAAGATAATGATATTGATAATAATCCATAGTATTTGGTGGGTATGTGTGGCTGGCTCCTCAAAATTGTAACCCAGTTCTTGACAAACATTTGTTAGAATTTGATATGGGGAGGGGAAGGGTGAGGTGGAGGTACTCTCAATAATGATTGGTAGATATGTGTGGTTGTCTCTTCAAACCCTTACCCTGTTCCTGACCAGCATTTGGTAGAATTTTGGTACGGGTATTGGAGGTAGTAGGGTGGGTGTACTCTCCATAATATTTTGTGGGTACGTGCTGCGGGCTTCTCCAAACTCTTACCCTGTTCCTGACCAGCATTTGGTAGAATGTTGATATGGAGAGAGCAGTGGTGGGGTCTCAGGCCAATTAAAGCATCGACCAAAAATTCTTAAAGACCCTTAGCAATGATTAATTCAGATTCATTCATGCTTTTTTGGTTTTGCAAATGTTTGGCAGTAGTCGGAGTTTCCGAATCTTTACGAAGACTGTCGTTTGAAATGCCCACTTTTTGCTTTACCAGATTTTAGCTTTGACGCAATTCAATTTAACAATGGACAAGGTGATAAAAAAAAGAAGTTGTGAAAATCGTAGACTTGGCCCGTCAATTTGTGCGATGTGCCAATAATTCCTTTTAGCAACAATTTACATGGATCTCAATCTGACGAAGTTGGAATCAACTCAGTGTCCAAATTCGCTCAGGAAATCTTATTTTGGAGTATCCAGAAAAAAATAAACGACTTTTAAAAGACGTACTGATGATAATTCATATGTGTTTTTATTAGAGAGCTTTTGAAATTGAAATCCTCAGGCCAAATGAGAAGAACAAGCTGCTCTCTTTAAGTCTTTCCATAATGGAATAAGGTCGCATAACATCGCATCGAGAGAGATAAGCGGTATAGTCTAGACAAGTCTGATCCCAGACAACTATACAACCAAATGGACTTTCTGAAAAGCAAAAAGAACTGATCAATGGATCAAAAGCAAAAACATATTTGTGTTCCTTTCCAAGATGTTTCGAAAAAGTACAAAACTTAAACGAAAATATCGAAACCCATCACTCTCTGCCGCCAATCCCATCCCCTCCCCCACCTCCAAATGAAATACTGACGTTTCTTTAGGGCCGAAACAGTTATCTGAGGCTTCCCTTGTGAAACATTTCAAATACGCTGAATGTAGAGAGCTTTCACTTCCGTCGAGATGACTTAACTATTTTGTCAAACCTTAAGATTATTAGAATAATGATTTAAAAAGGCTGAAATTGTTAAATGTTATATAGTCGTAAACGTTTTCGACACTGAGGTCATCTTCAGATACCAAAAAAAACTAAAACATGCGCGCTGGTATGAATGTAAATGTTCAAGTTATTTCCAGGAAAAATCTCATCACGTCATAGTGGTTTTCATACAGGTATTGTTAATGAGCCATTTCAGAGGCTAAGTTATTCTAAATCTCCTTGGGAATTAAGTTGGGCGATGAAACATTTTAGTTGTTTGTTTAGAGAGGGGTTGTTTCGTTTGAAAAGATTCCCCACATTAAATAAAATCCTCCAATGAAATGTGTGGCCCGTGTCTTTTTGTAGTTGACGTGCCGATTCAGATTTTTGTTTGACGTCACTGTGTTCAGCAACTCGCACCTGTTTGTGTCTTTGACTTTGCCAAATAACAATGAAATCTATTTAAAGTTTTTGTTCTAATATTGTTAACGTTAGCAACTGTTGTTACATTAGTTTCTCAACTTTATTTATTGAAACGTCCTCCCAAATTCAAACTTTGTATTATTGCTACAGTGAAGAGTGCTTAAAAGTCATCAATTATTCAGATGATGTATTGAAGTTCTTTTAATAGAAGCGTTTTTATTTTGCTAGCAAACTACAGAAAGAAATGAAGCACAGTTGTCTCTGTTGTGTTCAATTCAGCGTGAAACAAATGTTTGTCACGAAAGTCGAAACTGAGTTAGAATAACAAACAAAACAAAAAGTACTTTAAACAAAGCAACTAGAATTTCTCGAGCACCGATGAAAAAAGAACATATTTCATGCACTGCAAAGTTTCACCTTTCGCAAGTTAAGCCAGTTATTAAGTTAAGGCATAAACTGTTTGTTTAGCACTGTGTACATTTAACTAACCAAGATAAAGTGGGTTTGGTAATGAAGTTGAAACAAGCGCAAACACAGTAGGAGAATATGAAAAAGTTGGTTGGATTATGTTTTTTCAAGGTAAGCTTTGCAAGTTCTTTTAATTAGTTTTATACAGTCTCTGTGAATTGTCAAAAATGAATTTCAAAACTGATTTTTAGAACAGAATTGACGAAACAGCCATTTCGGAATGAGAATGGAGTTGAGGGGGATATCTGAATAGTAGCTTTTCCACATGGAAGGATGTTCATCCACTCAAAATGGATTACTTATTTCAAGGTAGTTTTAAACCAGATCATTTTGAAGATAGTTTGTAGGTTGGTTGGTCGAATAAAGAAAAGATTCTGTGTTGACTACAATCAGTAAATGTTAAGCATAGTCAAACTGATGTAAAATGCTGAAAACTGTTCTGGTGACATTGTTGTTCTCTGGGGTGATTTATTGTAATGGCAGAAAACGTTTCCCCCCAATTTCATAACTTTATATTAACTATTGGATCAAACGCAACTTAACTTAAGATGAGTCAAAACTAAACATTTTAGTATGTTCTTTCTGATTTACAACTATTTTCCGTATAAAGTTCCATTCAGGAAACAGTTGGACAAGTGCAAAATACAAAAGTTATCGTCACAACATTTTCTTGTGAGAACCTGTCTATGTTTGTCAAACAATCCCATTTATATTTTGTTATACAGTATATCATCAACTTTATTTTCTTTGTTTAATTGAAAAAACTAAATAAGGCAAACACGAGTAGTTTTGGGGTTGTAGCTTGCATTTTGCCTAACCTAAAGAATACAGAGCCAGGTTTCAAAAAGTTCTGACATCATTATTGTTTCTTCTTTTGTCAGTGAGCGGCTAACTTCAAATTTAGTACCCAAAGTAATCAACAAAAGTTTGTTTTCTGACCAAACAGGTGCCAAAATTTTAGCACTCTTTGTTTTTGTGACTTTGGGGGAATTTGACACTGTTTGTTTAAATTTCCTTGGGACGACGTTTATCCGGATCAACTTAACCCAAAAAAACTTCAATGATTTGCTGTAATGAAAGGCTGACACACGAATCAACAAGATTTTATCCATCTCGTGGCTATAAACAAAAGAATCAAAAGGAACTCTAGATCTGTTGAACAAAACACGCATTTGAGTGCAAGCTTCTCTTTATTCGTCGGTCGTTAGCTTGGTATTGTTTACAAAAATACTTCAAAATTGGTGCTGTTCAAAGTTTACGACGGTTTGAACATTCAGTCTGTGATACGTTTAGGTAAGACTTTTTTTCACTACACGTTGCTTTTGCTGCTTGCAGATTGTTTATTTAACATGTACATTCCTCTGTTTCTACCGAGGAATAGTTGGCTCTCAACCAGGTAAGTACAACGAGTCCTAACCATCCTTTCGGACAAAGATCACTTTCATTTCACAATGCAGCATTTTCCCCTGGTGACATCAACAGCAGTAACTTCTCAATCACAAAATACTTAAAACAGTTTATGGTGAGAAGAGTATTAACAATTTATAATAACAATTAGTCACCGAAGGCGAGGTGACAATCGCGATATTCACAAAGCCTGAGGTGGCTATAATTGGTTTAGTTTAATTACAGTGGTGTTTACTAAACAAAAACAGCAAACCTTTTTCTCGACCAATCAGCGTGCGCCATTTTCAATAACCACCATTGTCATTTTGTTAATATACAGCTATTTCAGTAAATAGTCTGATACTGGAACCGAAAGGAACTATGGGTTCCAAACAGCACAAATAATCTCTACTGTTAGCAATAACATTGCAAAATATGAAATGCAGGTTCATCACATAATGCCACGGAAATGCAATAACAAACTTCGCTGGTGCAATATAACTCATTATGAGTGTACCCAAAGTTCCTTTCGGTTCAAGTATCGACAATTGACTATGACAACCTTTTTGAAATAGCTGTATATTATGAAATACAGTCCAATGGTTACTCGATTTCAAGCAAATTGATTGGTTCAGTTTTCACCGGTTTTCAGCTCATATTCTAGTGATTGACTACATATGAAAACGCATGGTGGTGAGGCTTTCATCTTACATTTGATTCAACGGAAATGGAAGTCACTTTTGAGTCATCAGCTTATTAAGACTCAATTTATTTTCAAATAAATTTTTGGCGTTGAAAAATAATGTTTTGTTGTATTTAATAAAACAAATTTTCTACTCGACCTTCTGAATATTAGCTGATTCTAACAGATGAGCGCGTATCAGCTAATATTCAGTGCAGTCTCGTCGAATAATTGTTAATTATTCCACGAACGCGTGTTATGAGCTTCAGATAGCGGACTAGGTGCGGAGCAGCGAGTCAGCTATCATAGGCTCATATCCAACCAGCGTGAGTGAAACAATTGTTTTTTTGTAAAATATCAAACACTGGATAGAAATATCTCGAATTCTATTATTTACCGACTTTTAAAAGAAAACTCTCCTAATAAAACTACCAGAAATAGGATTTATACCGTAGAGTAGAGTAGAGTTTTTTGAAAAAAAAATCTTGCATACAGATTTTAGATGATAAAAAAGAAAGACAAACCCAAAGATGGAAAAAAATATCTTGCACTAGTCTGAAGGTGAAAAAATAATGTTGTAAAATACCTTAAGAAATTATTGTACAGATATTCAACATGGAAATAAAATCTGCCTTGCATGTCAGTGTGAAAAAAAAATCTTGCACTGAAAACAACTCCACCGCCCCCCCCTACAACAGTTAAATGGTTGACCCCTTATACCATATGGACAGAGTTATTGATTATTATGCAGTATTTAATGTCGGCTCGTGCTCAAGGAAATCGACCAAGACAAAAACGGAAACTAAGATAATCCCCTTCAAAGTCAATTTTTACTAGAGTTCTTATCATTCTAGAGTGTTTGTGAAAGTAAAGATGTGATTGCAGTAGTTCGCTTTCTGTACATAAATTGCTGTAGAACTCGGAAACTAACGACCCCCGGAAGTGACGTCAGTTTTCAGAGGCTCGGCTAACAGAAACCCGAAAGTAACGACCGCCGATAGTTACGAGCTCCTCTTTAATGTACCCTAAAATACTCTCTTAACAACAACTCTAAACTCTTGACAGTTCATTCCAACACAAAAACAGCAAACAATAACGAGGTTTTTTTAATTTAAAGAAAACCACAACAAATTTATTATCAAAAACACTGCGCAAAATGTTGCGAGGGAAGATAGCCGATATCAAAAACCTAGGAGGGAGGATGCCACCGTGTAATAAAAACAATTATAACTTTCTCAAAATGTTCAGCTGTGTCTTAGTTATTTATTTACCTTCAGTCAGTGTACCTTTACAAACAAAATTTTGTTGTCCGAAATGAGCGTCTCCCCGAAAGTAACGAACCGCCGAAATAGACCCTATTGAAAAAATTGGTTTTGTGACGTCAATATTTTTGTCAATTCTGATTGGCAACGAAAGAGTGACAGGAAGAATTACATTTTTTAATCAAAGCTCAATAAACTGTTTTTAGTCATATCTACTTAATGCTATTACAGGTAGTTCTTGTAAAGTGACTACGACCTTACCAGCGATTGAAGGCCAAGCTCTGGTGAATCACACTGTTGAATCATTTCGCGTCACAGAAAGAGACGTTTGTGAAGTAAAATGTTTTTTAAACGACTCTTGCGTGTCCTATAACCTGGGCCCGCGGGAGAGCAGCGGTCATGTGTGCGAGTTAAGTGATTCGGATCACATCCAATATCCTCAAGATTTACATAGCAGAATCGGTTTCTTATATGTGGCCTTCGAGGTGAGAATTTACGTTTAAATTTGTTCATATGTCTAACTGTACTGTTTGTTATTCCTTGTAGGTGCACTTCTGTGTGGGAGTTTCTGTGATTGCACGCATGTGCTGTACAATACACGCTTTTCTTAAAAGAACACCCATGGTGGGATTGAACAAGTTAAGAACAATCACCAGGCTGAAAATTTGATCGGGAAAACTTAAGAAAATCTTTTTACACAGATTGAAATGTACTTGGAAACATAACTTGTCAGAGTTTAGCTAGGTCATCACCATCAGGCGCTGGAAGAGTGATATGCCAGCTCATCACCCTTGCGAATGCTGCAGTTTAATTCAATTCAATTTATTTCGGTACTTGTGCAATAAATTTACAATATTAAAGAGTAGTTAAATCAAACAGAAAAAAAGGTACTCAGCCAACTGTAATAACCAGAGGATAGTCTTGACAGTTGGCTGACTATTTTATATTACAAATTGAAACGTCGAAGGAGAAAGCTGCATAGAATTTGTGCAAAAAGTAAAGAAAAAAAACCCAAACATATGCAATAGCATAATAATAATAATAATAGTAATAACAAAAAATGTCAATATACAGGATGAGAAGAGCAAATGTTCGTGTGTCCATAGATGATACATTTATAAATTATAGAGACTTGACAATAGATAGCTAACAATTACTTGGAGGAGTGGTGCAGGGCAATTTTCAGGATCTTTGTTATTCAGTTACATAAAATTCCAGTAGACTGTCTTTCAGATTTTTCCGTTAAAAGCAGGCTTCTTCAGGATTTTCAGCTTGTCATCTAAAGAATTCCATACTTTAACCCCGGTAAATCTTATGTAGTTTCAAACGTATATTTCTTAGTGCAATTTTATATGTGCTTGTTCCGGGCAACTTATTCACTTTCAAAAATATCAGGAAATAAGAACAACTTAAGAATAAGTTGAGGATGAAACCGCAGAAAAATTAAGAACAGCCCAGCCTGAGCCGAAAGTTACTTGTTTAAAAAAACGCTCGTAGCACAGTGGAATGGAGATATCGGATTGTGGATGATTGCATTTCACTTAAACGCGTATATTTGCTTCAAATGCTGAATGAACTATATAGTGCATACCCGTTGTTGAAAATGTGTGTCCTGTATACAAGTGTGCGCACGCATGTCAGTGTGTGTTTTTGTGGGAATGTAGTTTGTACGGTGCTAGTGCAGAGTGATTGACTGGACGAATGTGTGTGTGTGTGTGTGTTGTGGGGACGGGAGATGCACCTTATAGTTGCTGGAGTATGTGTTTGTGTGTCTATCTATCTATCTATCTATCTATCTATCTATCTATCTATCTATCTATCTATCTATCTATCTATCTATCTATCT
>JAOBRG010344025.1:3858-14169 GCA_027574985.1 Umimayanthus nakama | reverse complement strand
AAATGCTTGGCTTAAAAGCAATGAAAATATCCTTGATGAAGTAAATCCAACTGACTCAGTTTCTCAAGTTAGTCATGGATCTAAATCGAAAGCAAGTTCTACAAGCTCTAAATGATCCAAGACCAGTTCCAGATGTTCTAAGGCTAGTAGTAATGTTTCAGCAGCTGATGCCAAGGTCGATGTTGCTGCTAGAAAGGCTGCATTAATTGCCGAGGCAGACTTGCTAAAACAGCATCAGACGTTGGAGAAAGAAAAGCTCAATATCGAACAAGAAAAGCTCAAAATTGAACAAGAAGAGAGCAGATTGAAATTAATTAGCAACACAGTGTGAACTTTGTTTGGGCTGATGAACCCTTAAGTAAGCAACTTGAGCAATACATGAACTGTGAGTTCAATGACTCATTATCAAGTGTAGATAATGCTATGTCAGTTAAAGAGCAAGAAGCTTTACTGAAATTTGAAAGCTCAGAGAAGCTATGCAATGGCCATTATGAAATTAGAAACCATGGATTGATGCCACACCAAACCTTCCAAATAACAGATCACTTGCTTTACATAGATTGAATCTGTTGAGAAAGGGGTTGCAGCGGGATGAAGTGCTCTTGCAAAAGTATTCTGGCTTTATGAATGATGTCTTTGAGAAGGGATATGCCAGAGCAGAGCCTCAACAAAGCATTGCTCGTAATGATGGCAAGGTTTGATACTTACCTCATCACTCAGTGGTCAACCCACAAAAGCCTGGCAAGGTGCGAATTGTGTTTGACTGTGCTACGAAGTTTCAAAGTGTGTCACTCAATTACCATGTTTTGCAAGGGCCTGATTTGAGCAATTGTGTTGTAGGAGTGCTGACACGTTTTTGCGAAGAGCCTGTGGCTGTCATGTCTGATGTTAAGGCAATGTATCACCAAGTAAGAGTTCTCCCTGATGATGTTGATGCCCTGCGTTTCTTTTGGTTTCCAAATAGTGACATAAGTCAAGAACCAAAGGAGTATCAGATGCTCGTTCATTTGTTTGGAGGGGTGTGGTCACCCAGTTGTGCAAACTTTGCTCTTCAGAAGACAGCTGATGATAATAGCTCTTTGTATGACGCAAAGGTTACTGAAACTGTAAAGAAGAATTTTTATGTGGATGACTGTTTAAAGTCGGTTGAAACTGTTAATGATGGCATAAATCTGGTGAATGATTTGGGGGAGTTGCTGGCAAAGGGTGGATTTTATCTTACGAGGTGGACCAGCAACCGTCGAGAAGTTATTGAGAAGATTCCAGTGGCTGAACGTGCTAAAGAAGTAAAGGATTCATTTGGATTTAGATCAAGAAAGTCTACCAGTGGAACTGGCATCAACTGGGACACTGAGTTGGACTTGCTTACTTTCTAAAAAAAAAGCAAAGTAAAGGCCAGCTACACGGCGAGGCCTGTTGAGTATTATCTCGTCAGTGTATAGGTTTTGTATCACCCTTTGTTCTCAAAGCGAAGATCATCTTGCAAATGTTTGTCAAAAAAGTCTTGGATGGGATGATGAAATCACTCAAGATCTTTATGGCCGGTGGACCTGTTGGGTCAATGGTTTGCCCAAGTTGGAACAGTTTGCAGGTGAACATTGTTTCAAACCTCGTCAATTTGGAGAAGTGAAGAGGTCCGAGCTGCATCATTTTGCAGATGCTTCTGAGCTTGGATATGGATCAGTTTCATATCTTCAATTCACAGATGAAGGTTCACATATTCATTGCGCATTCGTGATGGGTAAGTCCCGTGTAGCGCCACTTAAAGCAATTAGTGTGCCAAGAATGGAACTGTCGGCAGCTAAGTTGGCCGTCCGGTTAGATGTGATGTGTTGCAAAGATTTGTCCTTTACTGTAGACAAGTCTTTCTTCTGGACAGACAGCACCACCGTGTTGCAGTACATAGAGAATGAAGACAAACGTCTTCATACATTTGGCGCAAATCGCCTTGCTGTTTTTCATGATGCGTCAACAGCAAATCAGTGACACTATGTGCCGAGTGAACTGAATCCAGCTAATGATGCTTCTAGAGGTTTGTCTCCAGATGACCTTCTCTCCAACACAAGGTGGATCAAATGCCCGGGGTTCAGAGGATTGTGGCCAGAACGCCCAGTTCAGGCGACTAAGTTGTTGGAAGACGATCCTAAAATATGGACCGATGGTCAAACGCATGCATGGGTTACTCACCGAGTCGTAACAAATTATGAAGAAGCTCCTTTCTTATTTTTCATCGTGGACCAAGCTCAAGAAATGTGTCGCCTGGATATTGCGCTTCAAGCTGTGGCTACAGAACAAGGTACGTAAACATCATGGTCTTGACTCGAACAGTCCAGTTGAAAGCGGAAGAATAACTGTTGATGAAATGAAGTCTGCTGAAAAAAAAATTTGATGTTTGTTCAGCACCAGTTTTTCGATTCTGAATTGCATAGTCTGAAAAGGACGGCTCCTTTGAAGAAATCAAGTCCCATCAAGCCTACTTCGGGTCGGTGGGCGACTGAGACTTTCTGAGTTAGACTCAGACGCAAAGCATCCAATAATTCTTCCAAAGTATCACCATGTTGTAGAGCTGATGGTAGTGCACTACATTGTTAAAGCAGGTCACTCGGGACAAGAGCATGTTCTCTCGAATATTCGTGAAAGATTCTGGATAATCAAGGCTAGAATCGCCATACGCAGAGTTTTGAAGAGATGCTTTAGCTGTAAGCGTAGACAGCAGAAGCTAGGTGAGCAGAAAATGGCTAACTTGCCAAAGGAGAGACTTATTGTAGATAAACCTCCATTCAACTTTGTTGGAGTTGACTGTTTTGGCCCTTTTATGGTAAAGCGAGCAAGAAGCTTGGTCAAGAGGTATGGAATTCTATTTACATGCCTCGTTATTCGTGCTGTCCACATTAAAGTTTCTCACAGTTTGGACACAGATTCTTTCTTGAATGCATGTAGGCGATTCATTGCTAGGCGAGGGCAACCAGAAGAAATGAGATCAGATAATGGTGGCAACTTCACTTGTGGAGAAAGAGAATTGTCAGAAGCTGTAAAAGAGTGGAATGAGGACAAAAATTATGAATTTTTCCTTCAGCGTGAAATACGTTGGACTTTCAGTCCACCTGCAGCATTTCACATTGGCGGAATTTGGGAGAGACCCATTAGAACAGCTCGTAAGGTGCTGGCTGCCATGATTCAAGAGCAATCCCTTGATGACGAAGGATTTTCACGCTTATGTGCGAAATTGAAGCGGTCATTAATGGAAGACCGATAACCAAGGTTTCCGATGACCCAAATGACTTAGAAGCTCTGTCTCCCAACCATTTGTTACTACTGCGTCCGGGTCCAAGTTTTCCTCCAGGAGTCTATTGTCGGGAGGATTTGTACAGTCGGAGAAGATGGAGGCAAGTCCAATACATGGCAGATGTTTTTTGGAAGAAGTGGAAGAAAGAATATCTGCCAACATTGCAAGTGAGGAGAAAGTGGTTGGAGAATCAACCTAACTTGGATGTTGGAGGTGTTGTGCTAGCGGTTAATGGCACTATCCCAAGGAGTTCCTGGTTGCTTGGCCGTGTCCTCGAAGTGCGTGGCAGTAGTGATGGATATGTACGACAAGCAGTCGTTAAGATCATTTCAGGAACTCTCGCCAGGCCTATCGACAAACTGTGTATTTTAGAATCATCATGGAAGCAAGAATGATTTAACACCTAACTTTATGTGTAAGTATCCTTTATTTTTATTGAAGCTTGCCTTTTGAAGTATTTGTTGTAAGACCTATGTACGTTCTTAGGGGCCGGTGTTAACGGCAAACTTCTAAATTTCGCGGTCAGCGGTATTCGTGGAAATCGTTAGGCGTGAATACAATGCTCAAGAGGGGCACTGTAGTGAATTTAGCGGAGTGAAGTTATTATAGTCTTGTTGTCGATTCACTTTGCGGAATGCAACATTCAGTATTCATTTTGTTCGCTTTTTTTTGGGCAGTTTATTTTTTTCATCAGTTCACTGTGTTCTAGAATTCGGCTTCAACTTGTTATATCGGCTTGTGAAGAACAGTCCTTATCCACAAGCGAGGCGATGTTAGGATGTGCACATAGCAGTGGCACAAGTTACGACATACTGTATATGAAGATAAGTAATGAACCGCGTATCAATGTAACACCGAGTGATGTGAAACAAATCAACAATTACCACCATTTTTGCCAAATAGAACCATCCTTGCCAAAATAAAACAATTTTGCCCAAATTGAACCAATTTTGTCAGATACAACCATTCTGCAAAAAACCCCAATTTTGCCCATATTCAACCAAATTACCAAAAACAATCCATTTTGCAGAAATTCAACCAATTTTACGCAAAAAAACCTTTTTTTCAAAACTGCAGCAAATCTACCCAAATACAACTATTCTGCCCACATACAACCATTTTTGCTAAAATACAACTATTTTGTTCAAATTTAACAACTTTTGCCCAAATACAACCATTTTGCCTAAAAAGAGCCGTTCTAACGAGATACAACCATCTTTGCCAAAATATAACCATTTCCTCCGAATTTAACAATTTTTGCCCAAATACAACCATTTTGTCCAAATACAGCCATTTTGGACAAATACAGCCACTTCAGCCTAGATACTACCATCTTTGTCCAAACACAACCATTTTGCCCAAATACAACCATTTTGCCCAAATACAGCCATTTTGCCCAAATACAACCATTTTCCCCAAATACAGCCATTTTGCCCAAATACAACCATTTTGCCCAAATACAGCCATTTTTGCCCAAATACAGCCGTTTTGCCAAATACAACATCTTTTGCCCAGATACGACCATTTTTCCTAAATACAGCCATTTGGCCCAAATACAACCATTTTGCTCAGATACAGCCATTTTTGCCCAATACAACCATTTTTCCAAAATACAATCATTTTTACTCAAATACAACCACTTCTGCAAAAATTTAACATTTTTGCACAAATACAACAATTTTACCCAAATATAGCCATTTTTGCCCAAATACATCAATTTTGCCCAAATGGAACCATTTTTCCCAAATACAATTATTTTTCCCAAATACAATCATTTCCCCCAAAAACAGCCGTTCTAACGAAATACAACCATTTTTGCCCCAAATAGAATCATTTTGCACAAGTAGAACCATTTTTCCCCAATACAAACATTTATGCTTAAATACAACCATTTTGCATAAATACAACAATTTTGCAGAAATACAATCATTCATGCCAAAATACAACAATTTTGCCCAAATGGAACAAATTTGCCCAAATACAACCATTTTTGCCAAAATACAACAATTTTGTCCAAAAACCAAATACAACCATTTTTGCCCAAATTAGACTATTTTGCACAAATACAACCTTTTTTGCCCAAAAACAACCATTTTTGCCCAAATACAACCATTTTGCACAAATACTACCATTTCTTCCCTAAAAACAACCAATTTGACAGAAATATAACCATTTTGCCCAAAAACAACCATTTTGCCCAAGCACAACAATTTTTGCCCAAATACAAAACATTTCGCACAAATACAACCATTTATGCCCAAAAACAACCAATTTGGCAGAAATATAACCATTTTGCCCAAATACAACCATTTTGCCAAAGCACAACCATTTTTGCCCAAATGCAACCATTTTGCCCAAATACAACCATTTTTGTCCAAATACAACCATTTTGCCCAAATACAACAATTTTTGTCCAAATACAACCATTTTGCCCAAATACGGCCGTTTTTCCCTTAGAGAACCATTTTGCCCAAATACAACCAATTTCGCCCAAATAGAATCATTGTGCCTAAGTAGAACCGATTTTTCCTAAGTACCACCATTTTTCTCAAATAGAATCATACTTGCCGTTTTAAGCGGTGAGATTTTGTCGTTGTCAATTAACATTTCTGATATACTAATACTTCTGCCGTGGCTGTAACAGTTCTACTAATGCCACAACTGTCATTACCATCGATGTCCCACTAGTGACAACTGTGGAGACAAATGTGACAGTGTGGACAGCGGTGTGGAGAGCAATGAGGCCGTAATGTAAACTTCAAACGCATTTCCTGCACCGCTATGGGGTTCCTTTTGTGTTGTAATAAAGTTACCTATTAAATGCTCGAGTGCGTACACCTCTTATTTTTTATCTTTAACCACCGCCTATACTTTGAATTAACAGTATCTGTTAAAGATTCACTTTATTTTTGAAGCTATGCTACCTGTAACTATTTTGGTAGCTGTAAATGTATAGACATGCGCTACCAATACGCTAAACCTTGATCTAACAGTATATGATTTACTCTATTTACAGCTATGCCGATGTTGCCAGGAAAGCCTCGACCAAGACCTCTAACTTTAGCAAGACTTGCTGGAATTAATCAAATATGAGCAAAAAAAAACTAATGCTGACAAGTGAAAGCCCTTACCAACTGTAATAAGCTTATCCATTATTTCTAAACAACCTAGATACAGACTGGAACATTCAAGTAGGCACTGGTAAGAACAATTCGGATTGTGCAAGTCAAATGTGTTTAAGACGTTTGATGTACGAAAAAAACAGTTTTTTTATGTATTGTACTTCACACACATGAAAACGTTGTCCAATTTTGCGCAAGCACATGGACTTTCTTAGGTCTTATAAATTAAATATAACAAAATAAAATAACGATTATGTTTTTCTATAATGATGATGACGATGATGGTCGTGATGAACCGTGTGATATAAACGACCCATATTTTACTCAAAGTAGATTTTATTGAAGTTTCTCAGTGAATGGAGTTTCACGGGTTGTTATCAGGTTATCTTTAAACACATAAAATTAAAGAGAGGCAGTGTGGCCGAGCAGTTTTAAGCGCTGATTCGTAACCCGGAGGTTACGCTAGTGTCAATAACCTTCTGGTCAGCCTCCCTGCCAGATAGCGATTTATAGGGGCAATTTTAACTTTTGCAGAGCGGATAAACGGGAGGAACTAGCTCGGGAGAACGGGCAACCGCTCTTTTTGCATCGATGTTAAACAACAGGTTTTTTTAGAAGTTTGGGTGTTTTCGTACAGTTGATTTTCATAGTGGCAGTTTTTAATTATGTAATGTCTCTTGTTTAAAAAATCCTTAAAAGCTATTTTCAGAAATGCCTTTTAAAACTATTGTAAGGTAGCGTTAGATCCCATACACTGTGTTCTTAGAAACAGGTAACTAATTTTATGGTTTAGAGTAAAGGTATTCTTGGCTTGTCGGTGACCACTTGGCGCCCTTTGATATAAAGGATTGAAGGAGGCAAGTATTTTAAGTACCGGAATCTAGAGGCCTTCAAGGACACAGTTTCAAATCACATGGTGATGTATAGAACTTAGAACAAAGAAATACTACCAAAAACAATTGTCAAAAAGGAAAGGCTAAGTTTGTCTCTTTAAAGAACGGATGCTACCACTAGATACCCTGGTCACGAGAGGGAGGTCATTCAATAGTTTTAGAGCACAGACAGAAAAGACCCTTACAGCGGTAGAATGTTTGGCCTTCGACTTGGTTGTGTGAAGAACTAGTCTGAAAGAGCACAGATATCTCGGGTCAAGTCATCGCTCCACTAAAATGACGGGGTACATAGGAGCAGTATCATTCAAGCTTTAAAAGTTAGGAGGCTAACCTTAAGCATAAGCCCTCTTAATTACGGGTCCCGCGGAGAGCAAGAAGGGCCCATTATTAGGAAAAGGGTCCCACTGACGCTTTAATGGAGCGAGCTGTGAATAAGCCCGACGCCACATCCCATCCCACCCCACGCCGGGCCAGTTTGAGAGACCCCTTTCCTGAAAATGGGTTACATGTTGGCGTAGTGGTACTACCAGAAAGAGGGCTTCGCGCTCTAACAGACCAAAATGTCGACATCTATCTTACAAAATACCTCACACGGCCTGAGCTCCCACTAACAGACCATTCATGCCCTGCTCAGAACCACAGTTTAAGCAAGCAATTGGGCTCTGACTCACCTTCTTTGAGTGTCTGAACAGTGGGCGGAGCACTTGAGTGTAAGCCTGTAGCCAACCTGGAAGCTCTCTCAACCCTATCTTATCTGTACCAGGGATTATGAGCACTGGGGGAGGCGGCGCATCTGGGCACTGACTGTTAAAAGATTAGACTGTGCGAGACCCAACCTGAAACGAAGTGAAACAAACCTAACGTTACAGTTGCAATGCGCTTTGTATATATAAATGTACATATGTATATATACACTTGAAGAAGCTTCGCAGCATCCAAAGTAGCCTTAGGATCTCGGGAACAAGGCCATGGCACCACCACTGACTATAGCATTAGCATGTGGCACAACTGTGAACGTATTAGAAACGGTTCTACTAGTAGTAAGTTTACTGCAATCTATGCCTTCTTTGGTAAGAAAAAACCAACGAGCTTTCGTGAAATGGAACTGGTGCTGGAAAAAGAGAACGGTCGCCAATTGGTTGGTACATTATTTCATATTTAATACACGTAGGTTTCTCAGTATATCCGTTGATAAGACAGACAGATTGATAGAAAGAGACAGGTAGATAGAGACAGAGACTGAGAGAGACTTTTTACACTAGAGCTTGAGTTTTTCTGAGCTAAGGCTTAGTTTAGATATCGTGCTTTTACCGCACTGAACTCTCTTCATTTGGCGCGGTATCTTGCACGGTCTAATCCAGTCGCAGTTAAGACACTGCACCAAATGGATCATCTTACGATTAAATTCGGTGTTTGATGAGTGTCGCGTTTGAACGCTGTCAAAACTGAACCGCGCTTTTACCGTTCCACACGTTAAGGTTTACCGCGCCTAGTTCCGGCACGGTGCTTAATAAATGTATCAACTTATACATCGAGCTTTTAGTGTACCTTTACCGCGCCAAATCGAAATATTTGAGTTCGGTGCGATAAAAATACGATGTCTAAAATAGGCCTAAGTATGAGCTTAGCTAAGGACTTTTTTCTTAGCCGTTTTACCTGAGTAACTGCATGCATGTGTTCCCTGAAACCACACAAACCAAATAAGATTCAGTGATTTTTATTAAAACTTGAAAAAATTTTATCAATACTTAACCAGCTTCATACTTGCGGGTCAAATTTGCTATTAAGAGTCGGGGGTGGAAGCGGAATCTTGAATCATGAATCACGGCTAAGAAGTGAAGCAATCATGAATCCCATGATCTCGCAGGCTGTGATTCATGAATGATGGACAAAATAAAAGAATCCTGAGTTATTGTCTCATGATAACACAAATGAATCATGAATCATGAAGAAATTCTATAAATGAATCATGAACCATTGGTCGAAAAATATCTGGGAATAACGAATTATCATACTGGAAAGATTCCGCTTCCATTCCCGAGAAGAGCTGACAAACTATTTGAAACTTAACTGTAGTAGTTAATAAAGCCGTGCTGAACGACCGGATCAGGACGATAAGAACTTTTAAACTGACGTTTGGCGTTCTTGCCTTCACGCTTTGCACTATTGTGTCAATTTCGTGTGGCCACTCTTTGGAACACTGCACACAATATACTTTATGCTTTTATATTTTTGAGACAAAAAACATAAAAATAAGTATTGCGAGTACAGATTTTAAGTAAAAATAGTTTTTTGCACAATACTTATAATTTGCTTACTTTCATAAAAGTCAATCAATGTGGACTCCTCCTCAAAATTCCAAGTAAAACAGGAAGTAAGCGGATTCGCCGCCATTTTCTCATTTGTTTTGGTGGTCAGCGTGTTCTCGTCTTGTTAGTAAAACGGGACTGGCTGATATTCCGATAAATTGCGTGATCTTTCGCAAGACTTGTTTCAAGAGGTGGACACACTTTGAAGTCGTTGCAGGCAACGTTACAGAATAACAGTGGGAATCTACTCGAGAAACGTTGCAAGCAACGTTCCGTGCAACCGTTTCAGAGGCGGCCACACGGTGCAACTACCCCGTTGCGAGTAACGTTGCATGCAATGTTGCATCGTGTGGCCGCTCCTTTAACGTGAGAAATGCTCGCCTGGACGCGCATTGCACCCATGCTTGCGTGACACCATAAAAAACAATTTTAACAAGCGGACAAAAGAAGCTTGTTATATTTCCAATGAGTTTCTTTGCTTTCTTTGTACGTAAGCTGTGCTCAAGGCCGGTTTTTCTGAACTAGCAATTTTCTTAACATTGTTTAAAGTTTCAGATGCAAATGCGCTTCGTTACTGTAGTTTCATGCTCCAACTGTACCACATAATAGCGATAATTGCGAATTTGAAGTGTTTCCACTGGAGTTTTTGCTGAGCAAAACTCAAGTCGACTCGAGTTTTGCTGACTTACCAAGTGTAAAAA
>JAOBRG010344024.1:0-11084 GCA_027574985.1 Umimayanthus nakama | reverse complement strand
TGAGTTGTTGTGAAGATCGACAAGCCAGGCATTATAAACTATATCATTGTAACTGCAAATCCAAAACAGTGAAAATCAAAGCTAATTTGGACTCCCAATTTACATGTAAACTTTATGAGACAACAACAACAATTGCAATCGAGTAATCCAACTTAGAAACCTAAATACTTGTACTAGTTTTTGTAAGACTTTACGAAATTCAGTGTTTGTGAACAATAATATACGGTACAAGGTTGAACACATGTATTTCAATCTTAATATTAAAAATCAGAGATTTACTCTGACAGGCTGATATGTAGCCAGAAACAAATGTATTTCGAGTAGTAGCAGAAGCTCATAAGACTATGAGCTTCTGATAGCAGTTAATTAAAAAACCCAAAACGCTCTGTCCTGAGCAAAATCCACACCCTGATCACTTGTCACTGACGCTCCAACCAAATGAGCTACCAAAGAAAGCATAGACTGAGGGAGATGAAGACCAACCTAAGACAAGTTTTAAAAGCAATTTCAAATCCATCTTCACCATCACGTGTTTACATTTCTATCAGAGATGCGAGTTATCCTCCAATCAAACTTACTGAGGTGTCATATGTTCGGAAAACCTTGGAGGCCCTGGAGGGAGTGGGTGCTTATTCGTGACCCCTGACACTGTATGGCTCTTGAATGACGTTTCTTCAACTTCAGAATAACTTTGACTATATTTTCACAAAGTTGCAAAATGTTGCTTCATAAAAAAGTTAGCTGAACCAAGAAAAGGGGAGGGGAGAGGTGCAATAACCCTGCACCCCTTGGCTCTGTGGCAGACTACTAAAAACTGTTTGTTAAATAATCATGCGGCATCACACCCACCTGAAGTTGGTAATGCAGAACGTACTTGTATCATATGAAGGAACAATTTCGCTGTCGAGAAAAGTATGAAATGTTTAAAGCAGAAGTTGAATATTCATTTTTTCAATCACTAAGCAGCACTTAAAGGAATAATTAAAGAAACAAACCAATAAAATGTACTTGGTACAAACAGTTGAATTTATTATTTTATCAACTCTAAACAAAATGCTAAAATTAAAAACAATAATCTTTAATTATCGAACGCGCTTTCCTATTTATCTGAACAAACTTGATAAGAACAGTTGAGGCTCAGATTTGTACAAATCGAAGAACAAGAGACTTTGTTTCAGATGATTAAAACCCTTTCTCTTCAACTGCACTGCTACTTCGTGCATAAAAATTAGAAACAATTTGGGGCTAAATTTGCCAAATAGTTAAGAATAATGATTCTCAGGAAAAAGTTGTTTCACTGCTTCTTATAAACAAAAAACATGGTATAGCTTGTGCATATCTTAAAAACTAGAATGAAAACATACAATAACGTATTTTTCACTTGCGTGGAAAACAAAGGCTTTTTAAGTTGCAACCAAAAGCAATGAATCTTGACCAAAAAACTTAAAATGTTTTACTCGGTCTTATTATAATAAAAGGCATAAACAAAAATAAAACTAGCATTCATGTGTAACGATCTGCAGAAACCCTGCACTGGTAAGACGTACCTGCTGAAATCTGCTGGAATGGGTGGGGTCACAAAGGAGGCCATTGGTTTTCTGTGCACCTACAATAAATAGTTGTATTTCAGTTGAGCTCGATATGAGTGAACTGATGACGGCCAAGACTACAAAGCACACTCTGAAAAGTTTGTAGAAATGAAGGGCAAATGATGGGTGGAATTTTAAGAAATAACAAATTGAAAGTAGTTTTGACTTAAAATATCTGGCCAATGTTTGCTCTTCATTCCCATACGTTTGCAACCGTATTGGCAATAACACCTTAGCAGAAGACTGTGTGCTTGAAAGAAAGGTTGTCAACATAATTTTATGGTCTTCAAACCTTTTGTTTCCTTAGTCTAGCTTACTCGCTATCAAACCACTCGAACTCAATTTTGTTTTCATTTTCGTGTTTTAAAAAAGAGAATGAATTCACAGCTTATCTGACGAGGTACTCCAACTCAAACTTTTTTTTCATTTACGTTTTCATACACATGCCACTTTACGTAAACCTGTGTTTCAGTTTCAACTACACAGGGTTAAAACTTGAGTTGGCAAAGCTTAAATCTTGACTTTTTTTGAGAACTGGTTAATTAGCAAACCGGTTCAGATTTTTTTATCAACAAAACCAAAGGTTTTACAGGTCTACTACATTGTACTTAACAAAAATTAAAGCAATTTTTTTGACCTTCACTGTACCCTAAAACGAAACTCGCCTAGAAACTGCACTGTTGTACCTTAAAGGACACAAAATCTTGGTATCACCCAAAATAATCAAAACCACCTCTCTTGTTGTCTTTTTCACAGATAATTAAAACTTTAACGTCTAGTTAAGTAAAGAATGCATACTGCTTATAAGCCTTTTTACCCCCAAAAACACAAACTAAGGAAAACTTAAGCTTCTGCTATTTTAACCCCTATAAAAAACAATGAACAGGCTTGACTTCCAACTATAGAGTGCCAAAGTCCCCTCCCGATCACCATCGCAACAGTACATTACCTGCTCTGCCAGCGACAAACACACGCTACATGCAATTACCTGATTGAACATCTGTAACAACTCTCCACTCTTTGCTATCAGTTCACTTCTTGAACAAGAATGAAGCTGCAACAAAGACATTGCTTTAAGACATTCACTTAAGAAGGACTGCATCAATATCTCAAATGACATGAATGACTGCACCTAGTAGTGAAAACAGCCTGGGTTGTAGAGAGGAGGAATGGGAACCTTCAGCTCCCTTTTTTGCTCACATTTTCTAAGATATGAAGTCTGAGAGTTTTAAAAGTAAGTTTATGGTCTTTCTAGAATATCATTACAACAAACTATCCTCTTCTGCCGTTTACTACGGAAAAACAAGCACAAAACGACCTAGCATTACAGACTCGATGTCCAGTTCAGTCTATGACCCAGCTTTTACTTTTAAACTTTGTTGTTGTCTAGTTTTCGTTTCTTCATTTTTTAAACCACATTCCGTGTTTGTAACCTTATTAATGCTCATCGCAACTTAGCCATTTTTTTGCAGAATTTTTGTCGGAGCTAAATTTGGTAAACTTTACAGCAAAAACGAGCCAATTACTCTTTTCTAACTGATTTTTTGAACCTACAGTACCTTCATACTTTTAAAAACACCTACACACATTCAAAATTTAAACACGGGCAGAATTTCAGCTTTTTCACAGGTTCCCCCCAACAAATGTAAAGGACTGCCAACATAATAATAACAAGATCCGACCATGTCCACAACAAAAAGAATCAGCGGTCTACCAACAACAAACTGACTAAGTAGTATGTGATGGCCTTTAAAACCTACATTTATAAAATTTTCTAGGAAATATCCATAACTCTAAATAACCTAGTTTGTAGTTTTAGAAGCACGGCGAAAAACTTCAGTAACAAAATTTGCAAAATCAGTGTTTCTTGGTGACCACGCCCGTAGGACCCCAATATGAAGCCAACGCCTTTGGTGATTGCTAAGCCCCTACCCTCATTCCTCACTTTTTAAGCCGCTCTATAATCCCTGTAATACATTCAGTTTTTACAAAGGGTAACAAAACAAAAAAACACCTTAACTGGGTAAACTTCTGTACATCTTTACAAAGGGTAAGTGTTGGGAGGGAAACTAGAGCCTGTCCCGGACTACAGCGGGAATCTCACCTGATGTTCAACTTCCTGAAGAAGAGACTCTAAAAGCTCAGTCTCTTGAGTCAGAGAGTTCTTCTGACCTAGTGACACAAAAGAAACCTTTCTGTTTGACAACTTGTCTTAGGATTAGTCAGATTTATTGTCCGTGTAAGTAAGTGTTCGGGACATGTACGAGAAATCTTAAAAGAACAAAATAGAAATTTTAAAGCTATATCACAACGTCTCTGGCTTTTTTAGTCGCGCTTCTATGACTTTACTATGAATACACAGACGTCAACTCTTATATATCTGCACGGATAAGAAACATTTTGCAATGGATTCAAGCCCCCTCAACACGGATTCCCAGGAAGACTTATCTAAACTCATTAAAAATAAAATTTCAATTTGTATTCCAATCTCTAAAATACTAGTTTCATGCATTAATCTCTCTTGCAGTACGGTTGGGTAGCATTCCTTTAATTAGCTACTTCAGCGGTCTCCAAAATGTAGAATCCAACCACGCACACAAAAATGGTTAAACCCAGAGGGTTAGATCTAAGGACCACAAGCTCTTGCACTAAACATTAGTATCTACTTTGGATTCCTAATATTTATCTATTTTCGGACGGCCAAATACTGTACGTGATATTTTCCAGTTAACGTAATATCTAGTCTCGTGAACTCGTCTCTAATTTCTGAATTACTCACCCATTAGTGTAAGGAGCTTGCTTTTTAATTGTGAGTCAAGCCTTGCAATCATCAGTTCAACGGCATTACGGATTTCTCTTACACGCTACAGCAAGGAACAAACATTCTATCAATATATATTGCTCTCTTCAGCCAGCATATTGAGCGCCTTCTAACAAAGTGAAATTCGCTATATTTTATTGCTCTTCTCATACATCTATTACCATTGCTTAGTCAATTGATAAAAACACCTTTCAATATTGATACTGACAAACAGAATTGCACTCAATCAATCAGGTACAGCTTATTTTATAGTACCAAATTTTTTTGACAGATCCTATATTTACTAGACACAATATTACATTATATTATCACAGGTGTGACAACTCTTCCTATACACCAGTATGTATGGCATTAAATTAAGTATGGTACTGTATTTACATGTTATAGTGTGTGTTCTCACCAGTGAAGTAAAATTGGACAAAAATCTAAATTCTATTTTTCCATGTCGTTAGATTTGTATAGGAAACACCACTGTTCGAGGAGAACTAATGAAAAAATGCGCAAGTATTTATGAAAGTGATAGCAGTACCACGAGTGCGAAGCACTCGTAGTTTTTTTTACTTTCATAAAATACGAGTACAAGGTGGTGTTTCCTTTTAATTCCATACATACAAAAAATACAAGCTTAAAACTTTGTGGAAAAAGTGAGAGTTGCTGACTCTCGGTCGACGGTCGGTGTTTGTTTTCGTGATATGTAAAGAAAAGCTCCTGGATGACCGTGCCAATTAAGATTTTAATAGCACATGTAGGTATTGAGGATTTAATTGCATGGTTTAAAGAAAAATTCACTGTAAACCAACCAATCAAAGGGCATTTTTTGTAGATATCGAATTAAACATATGAAAAAGTATTCATTTCAACAGTTGTGAACATATTACATACCATAACAAACAAAGTTTTCTATGGTGGTACTACAGCGTACAGAAATCATGCAAGTTCACGCGCCACCCATTATACAAGATAATTTATATGTACAAAAACTAGTTCAGTTAGTGACCTCCTTTATTGTTTTGTTTACTGGCGTACAAGGTTATCATACATGATTATAATTCTGCTTAATTTATGAAGAAACTTTCCGTGATATTTAAACATTTCTTTCACTAAAATTTGGAACCACACAGTATCTTATAGAGTGGTGAAAAGACTGAAAAAATTAAGTCATTTTAGTCAATGTTGGTAGTTGGTGCAGTCCGGAGATTGAATGTCGTGGAAGGTGACTCGCCCTTCAACATCACTTGTGGAAGTCTCCTTCGGCGTCATCGTTAGGTGGGTCATACTCTTTCTGTTTTCTTTATTTAATGTCGCATATGAGAGGATTACACAGGATATTAAACAGGCTGCACACAGGAATACAAATTGTATGACAAGTCTCTCATAAAGGGACCTTCACATAGGTTGCCCAAACGTCAGTCATAACTAGTAACAGCCTTTCTCAGGACTACACTTGTATTTTGCAGTGTAAGCACATTGGGTAGTTCTATTTAATCAATGTCAAGGGTTCGGCATAGTTACCAGATTCTTCAAAACAATTATACTATATGGGACGCACGCAATCAAAATCGCTGCTAAGATTTTGCTGACTACCATCACCAAACCGCAGACATTGCTTGAAATGAACCACTGTCTGTATTGTAAAGTCACAAGATGACTTCCATGTGCAGGGTTTGTCAAAACGTCAGTTACAATGTTCAACACCAGTCTTTCTCAAGACTACAACAATTTGGTCGATCAACCAATTTAACTACAAACATCTGCGTCTATAAAACCTTCCGGTGACTTTACCTCTTCCTTTGCTTCTCTCAAGCTTTCTACATTTCGCTCCTGTTAAGGAAATGTATTGAATATTAATAAACACCTATTGTCAAAGGAAAAACCTTGAAAAATGTCTGGTTATAAACGATACAAAAACGTAAATTAAACGTGTGTAAGAATTTTGTTATTTTAATCATTCAGTTCTCATCTTTTTTGTTATTTCAAATGCCGATTTGTACAGCATGTGTGCTTGATAAAAAAAAACTAAGAGAAGAGCAGACTGGTGTTAGGGAAGGATGGTGGCACAGAGACCATATCGAAACACTGCATGTACATCATGTAGTCTATACAACGAACGCCATTGCCCCTAAGGTTGTTACTTTGAGAAGGCTTTGACCGCTATAGTGCTAGCTCCAGGGACCAGGTTGCTTCTAAACTTTGGGTTGCCAACAACGATTTTTAATAAACTATGCTGTTGAAGCCACTTTTATATACCCAATCTCATCTTGTAACCTCGGCTTTTTCTGTGTGTTGTACGCGCACGTGTGTGTGTGTGTGTGTGTGTGATTTTTTTATCCTGTTTTATACAGGGGTCCCGTTAGTGGAGTGCATTCTTTGTGGGAAGCCCCTGCCATACACGGCGAATCATGTAAATAAATAAATAAATAAATAGATAAATAAATAAAGATTGTGACTCTCAGGAAGTTTATAACGATTTCACTACGCTGGTTGTACCAGAATTAACATACCAACGGGAGTGTGGCAAAACTGCCTGCCTTAATTTACCCAAAAGTTTTCGGAGACACTAGATTAGATAACTCTAGGCAATCATTTTGATCAAGAAAAAGAGGGATTGAGTAAAATAGCAAAGAAATTAGACCTGGGGATGAGATTCTAAGGTAAAACAAAATGATCATTACCATGCATATAAATCATACATGCTACTGTTCCTCATGGGGCTTTACATGTAAACATTTCACCGCTCCAAAAATGAATATAGGACTGGGGCCACCCGACCAATCAGTCCCAGAAAGCAACGCTACAAATGTTAATTTTATATGAACGAGTGGACAGTCATTAGCGGGAACAAACCGTGATGTGATGAACACAATGAATTTCTTTATTGAACTGCTTCTGGATGAGCTAAGACTATATGCGTAGCGTAAACATAATATTAATAGTGTTTGGAAGCTTGTTAATAAACCATTTGTCCAAAAAATCATTAGAGTGCCAACTTATAGGACAGTCTGTGTACATGAACCAAATCCTTTTGTAGTTTCAGGAGTAGCAAATAGCTTACAAGAAAAACACAAAATTTAAATGATGATTTACCTAGAATACTACAAAAACAAACTGACTGACTTTAATAATTAGTTTACATTAGAACTTAGATTGCATTGTTGTTTTGAGTTATTTCCTTAAGATCAAGAGTGAGGAAACAGTCTAATTCAGTGTCAAAGGAAACTGATAAAGACATAAAAGTCCATGTACAGAACTAGGGAATGCAAAAGGCGCTGCTGAGCTAAGACCAGTACAAAGCTAGGGCTACTTCTTTGTTGTGGAGTAGGAAATACCACAACTTTAATATTGTTTCTTAATGAAAATCAGAGTTACTCTAATGGGGTGGAAACCACCAGAGTAACGCTAAACATCTTGTCACATAAACTCTAGAAGTCAACAGAGTGTTCTGGGTGTTAGCTGGCTGAAGAAGATTAGAAATAACGATATGTGGCACCAAACAGGCCATGAGCCATAGGCAGTTATATTCTAAAAGTAATGAAAAACTGCACGAGTATTTTATGAAAGTGATAGTATTACCACGAGTGTAAATTACGAGTGGCATTTTTCACTTTCATAAAACACGGGTACAATTTTTCATTAATTCTTCGAGATGGCGTTTCCTCTTAATTCCATACCTACAAAAAATACAAGTTTAAAACTTTTGTGGAAAAAGGGGAGAGTTGCCGCGCACACGGATAGAATCTCTTAGTATATTTACCGATGTTTTGAGCGAACAAAAGACACAAAAAAACAGTATTTAAAAATTTAATTTCTTTTTTCTTTTACAAGTTAAAAAAAATTCGCAAATCGTGACAAAAGACCTCTTACGGGTGATGTGAATTCTTCTATAATAGCTCATCTGTTTGCTAATGCAAATCGCGTGCTTAATAAGTCAATCTGCTTACAGTCAACAGCCGGTGTTTGTTTTTGTGATATAAAAAGAAACGTTCTCGGAAGACCGTGCCAATTGAGGTTCTGATAGCACATATAGGTAAACCAGCCAAACAGAGGGCACTATTTTTTGATGGTATCGAATTAATTACAAAAGTGAAAACACCAACTATAGAGGTTTGACGATAAATTTTTGGTGCTGAAGAGTTTCTATCAGAGTGCAAGCTATACAGCTTCTTAACTCTGTCATTCTAAACTAAAACTCACCACTTCTTGCACAAGACTAATGAGTTCCATAAGCCTTCTCCTCAGTGCCGCAACCTGTAGAGAGTCAGAATATCTTACTTTACCATTTCCCATTTTCCCAATTTGTCAAACAAAAACATTATTTAAAAACGATGGATAAAAACAACCTTTAACGTTAGGAACTTTTTGTCTGTTTAAGGAGCGTCGTAAAATTACCATTTAACATCCATTGGGTACAAAAAAGGAAGGGATTGGGAAAGTCCAGGGAGTTGCCAGTGGGTGTTAGAAGAAAGGCCCAAGAATAGAGGTATTTTATTTAGACAAAGCCTTCATCTTTACTTTATTCAGTGATTTTCGCCGCTGCAGAGCAGTTACAGAGAAATGCTTCGAACCCATCACTATGTTAGATTAGGAAAAAAACAAGAACAATGGTGGATGTTAAAGAGGGGATGGATGAGGCCTCAATGGCATACAGACATTAAGCGGTAGCTACATTATTTAATTTGACATCCCCAAACAAATCAAACTCAAACAGACATTTTGTGCACTTTTGGGTAAAACAAGACATTTTAGACATCTTAAAATAATATTGTGGCATCTAAAAATCAAGCTTCTATTGTCCTGTTCTCATCCAGGGTTATTTCACTTTTTCTTCCTAATTGTTAAATTTTGTTACAAAATAATCCAGAACAGCCAGGAGGCAATGTATACAGGAATGCCACACATGTAAGTGTAGTACGGTCATTACTGATTTCAAGCTTACATGAGTGTGATTGCAAAAATCTCAATACACTATCTGTTAGAAATTTCAAAACTTTCATCTGCTAAGTTTTAAAAAGGACTTCAACCGTCGAGAACTTCCTTGCTATTCAATTAAAACATACGAAACTTTGCCACTTTTACTAAAATTTATTGGAAAACAACATTTCGTAAAAATGTTTTGTCAAGGGTATATCTTGTTGCCATTGCAACCCGAATTTTGACACCTTGTTAAGTTTTAATTTTTTTCTCATCTAAAAGTCAAGAAATTAATTTCTTATCTTGATTTATTTTAAAAATTTTGCACGTGATCTGCGACGTCATATGTATTGTGCAACACGTTTTTTGAAACCCAAGATGGAGGCCAAGTCATTTACACCGTGTCAAAATTTAGAAATTTTCCTAGTCGATGTGCATTTTATAACGTTGAAAACAACTAAAACAGATTTAGTAGCACTAATACTCTTGAATGCAAGGGATTTGAGTAAAACAACAATGTCAAAGCTCAAGGGCTAGCGTGAGGATCCAACATTAAACTTTGACTGGAGAAACAAGCTATGTACAACTCAATTTCTTTAAACACGTGGACGCGTTATAAAAGCAACGGTATCTGAGGTACTTCTCATTCAGTTGTCGAAGGCGACTGGCCTGACTTTGAGCAGGAAATGCTGACAGAAAAGATCATAGAAGCTGACGCAAAAGTTTGTAGTTTCGTCCAATTTTTTATTAGCAGCTTAAGCTACAATATTTTTTTCAGGATTTAGTATAAACTTAAGTCACTGAGTCATTTGCTAAAATGGTGTATAGTTCGGTCAACTATGTTGCCTCCGTTTAAACGGGCCTTTACTCGTACTGTCATGCCTGTTGTGGCCACCTTGTTAAGTTGTAACTTTTGCTAGCGAGGGGGACTTGAAAAGGGCGGGGCTAAAGTTCCTTTTATAGTGCATCTTCCTGTATTAAATACAATTGTTTCTACCAAAAAGTTACTGTTTTCTTTTCGATTTGTGGCATTGATTTGTAGTTTTTTTAATGTCAGAAACTTCTCTAAACTTTCCTTATTTTGATGGGCACGATTTCGTAAAAAACAATTTGATGGTTATGACGTCGTTGTGCCATTATGACGATGTTATTTGCCAATTTCATTACATCAAATTAATTATTTTATGATTCTTTACTACCCCATCAAACTTCAATTCAACACCATAAACAGATTTAGAATTATTGGCCGCTGGCACATTCTGCCCTTCCCCAAGGACCAGGCAACCAAAAAATGTCTGGCCGAATAGGGTTAATGCAATTACATTAAGGGGGGAAGGAGGGGGTAGGGAGGGGGAGAGAGCTGAACCCCTCAACTTCTGCAGCCATCTTGCCGACAATATTAACCTGAACTACATACATATTGCTTACTATTGTTAAAACGTTATCCGTTGTTACTTACCTCGTCTGTAATGGAAGAAACGTGCTGATCATAAACTTCATCTAATGGTTTAAAAGTGTGTCCTGAGTGCTGGGAAAACGAAAAGAATATATGTAGTATTAAAACAGTTTCAATTAAATTAATTGGTTAATTGAGTGTTTTGGCAGATGCAACGGCATCAGAGACATAGTGTAGCCTATCAAGACAAGTTCAGAACCAAAACTTAAGTCAAAGAAATAGAGAATAATACATTCGAGTGTTCACATCGATATCAAACGAGTGAGCGCAGCGAACGAGTGAGATATCGAATGTGAACACGAGAAGATAA